>CM055119.1:166862146-167092146 GCA_029206835.1 Rana muscosa | reverse complement strand
TGCGAGGAGAGGGGTCGGTGTAATAGGCGAGGAAAGGGGTCGGTGTAATAGGTGAGGAGAGGGGTCGGTGTCATAGGCGATGAAAGGGGTCAGTGTAATAGGCGAGGAGAGGGGTCGGTGTTATAGGCGAGGAGAGGGGTCGGTGTAATAGGCGATGAAAGGGGTCGGTGTAATCGGCGAGGAGAGGGGTCAGAGTCATAGGCGAGGAGAGGGGTCGTGTAATAGGCGATGAAAGGGGTCGGTGTCATAGGTGAGGAGAGGGGTCGGTGTAATAGGCGATGAAAGGGGTCGGTGTAATAGGCGAGGAGAGGGGTCGTGTAATAGGCGAGGAGAGGGGTCGGTGTAATAGGCGATGAAAGGGGTCGGTGTCATAGGTGAGGAGAGGGGTCGGTGTCATAGGCGAGGAGAGGGGTCGGTGTAATAGGCGATGAAAGGGGTCGGTGTAATAGGCGAGGAGAGGGGTCGTGTCATAGGCGAGGAGAGGGGTGTCTGGAAGTGAAGGAACCTGTGTAACACAAGAGCAAGAATTGTTACGAACAGACACTGTTGCTCGGTTATTATTTCTTACATCTATCAACTAGATACTGTCTATGTATCATTTGCCTACCGAATCCATCCAGCCAACCCATTCATTTATTTGCATGTATTAATATGTATTTCCACGGTTAGCTAACATATAAGTGACACAAAAAGACAGGCAGCGATGGCAACAAACCCTCCCGCGAAATAATACCTTGTCCGTGTTCATGGTCGCTCTACGTTCATGCACATCTTCCTATTGTAGTACCACCTGTGTCTCAGAGGGCACCTACAGTGTGTCTGTAAAAGTTCTCATTCATCCAGGTCATGATATGGCTAGTAGTGGTTGGTCACATTCAAGTGAACATGTTCTGAACATGTTCTGTAATGTTATCGTAGTAGTACCGCCGGAACAGTGCCTGTGTCTCAGAGGGCACCTACAGGGCACCTACAGCATATCTGTGAAGGTTCTCATTTGTCCAGGTCATGACTAGTAGTGGTTGGTCACATTCCACTGATCCTGTCCTGTAATGTTGAAGTATTTTCCTAGTTTACCAAGCCACTAGTTCATGGCTTGGTAAGCTATAAGCCATGAAACATCTTCAACATTCAACTGGACTTGTTCCTTTTTTGTAGTACCACCAGGGCAATGCCTGTGTCTCAGAGGGCACCTGCAGCACATTTCTGAAGCTTTTCTTTTATCCAGGTCATGGTATAGCTAGCAGTAGTTAGTCATATCTAACTGCACTTATACTGTAATTCTGAAGTATTTTTGTAGTTCACCAAGCCACGTCTGCTTGGCTTGGAAGCTGTAAGCTATGAAACATCTTCAACATTCAACTGGACTTGTTCTGTAATGTTGAAGATGTTTCATATGTAGCGGGGGTTTAAATTTAGGGGGATACACCTGGGTGGTAGTATGACCCAGGTGTGTATAAATTATGAAAGGATTTAGACCATTGTAAATTCGTGGAGGACTTGGTGGTGTGTTGTTCTCCTTGGCCTGTGGGTGGCGGGGTTCCCACAGGTCTAAGGTAGATTCACTGCCGCAGTGCTGAAACAAAAAATCAAATGTCAAAAGTCCATATGAAATTCTGATGATGTAATAGTCTCTGATAAGTGAACAAATTTTTGACAAATATGTGCTAATCCCAAAATCTTGAAAAGGGTGAAGATGACCACCACCGATATATAGGAGGCTTACCGGAATATGTGGACCCAAACAGACATACGTCTGGAAGGTCACATCAAGCTTTAAGTATGTATTCCCTGATACACTGTTTCTAATGTATGTATATAGTTGTAAATAATAGTGCACAAAAGGCTAATAAATATCAATCAATATAAAATATAGATAAAAATGAAAATGAATAAAACTGATCTAATATAGTGATGTATAAATACTAAAACCATAAAATCAGTAGTAAAAATATAAATATATAGACTGTAAAAGTATAAATAAATAAACCTGTAAATAAATACCCAGGTGCACGTTGCTGTGCAAATATGCTGTGAAAAATGAAATAAACGAAGGAAGACGCCTGCAAGGTGCAGTATAATAATAAGTGCACAAATGTGACTGCTAAATAAACAAAGTGCAGTACAGTGCTAAGGTAAAGCAAAAAATATTTTAATTGTGAGTTTATGTAAGCAACTTGTATCACCTATGCATAATTAAAGTACACACCTTGCTAAAACGTACTTCACGATCGAGACCCCATTTTTCTCTTTCTAACCCGGCCATCATTGGGAGATGTAAACAAACCCCTAAGAACCAGTATAGGTCATTCCATACATGAGGAACAGCAGCATCCTGCCTCAAAGGTTTTCCCATTGGATGCTAGGATCGCGATAAAGGAGTTCACCGACCCCCATTATACAAAAGCGGTTACCTCATTACCGCAAGGTAAGAGGCCACCCATTACTATAGTGTGTGACACCGGAAGTGAAGATCCACACACCCCATCACCACAGCACTTTTTACATATAGGAAGCTGCAGGATTGTCACCTATAAGAAATTGATCTGCACGGGCACCACCTATTATTATTCTTCTTCTATGAACTTTTGGAGTTCAATTTGTGTTCCTTTGCTTATTTGGACAATTTTCACCTTTCGTTATTTAAAAAAATGTTATTTTATTTTATTTTTTATTTTTTATTTTTTTCCTTTTTTGCTTTACCTTAGCACTGTACTGCACTTTGTTTATTTAGCAGTCACATTTGTGCACTTATTATTATACTGCACCTTGCAGGCGTCTTCCTTCGTTTATTTCATTTTTCACAGCATATTTGCACAGCAACGTGCACCTGGGTATTTATTTACAGGTTTATTTATTTATACTTTTACAGTCTATATATTTATATTTTTACTACTGATTTTATGGTTTTAGTATTTATACATCACTATATTAGATCAGTTTTATTCATTTTCATTTTTATCTATATTTTATATTGATTGATATTTATTAGCCTTTTGTGCACTATTATTTACTACTATATACATACATTAGAAACAGCGCAGCACCACCCCCCCCCTTGATTTAGTTGAGATGGATACTGTACCAACTAGCACTTTGTACCCAGGGTCCAATACAAATTAGAGTTACAGTATGTTTATCTACCTGAAGGTTTATTACAGTTAAGATCTTTGTCTTTATTGGCCAGCCAGGTTTAGAGTTACTCTAGAGATTCAGGGCCGCCATCAGGAATTTTGGGGCCCCTTACAGAGCTTCAGGCATGGGCCCCCTGGAGCAGAGGAGAACCAGGAGGGGGGTGCTGCCGCCGCAAATTGAGTAGCGGGGGGGCAGCCGCGAATTTAAAAGTGGGGGGTGTCACGAATTGAGAAGCGGGGGGGGGGCTTTGGGTGCTGACGAACAAAAAAAGAACAAAAAAAAAGGGGGGTTGCCATCCGGGGCCCTGGGGACCTCCGGGCCTCTGGGACCTCTGGGCCCCTTACAAAAAATAAATAAAAATAAATTTAAAAAAATAAAATAATTTTTTTTTTAAATAAAAAATACATTAAAAAGTGGGGTTACCATCCGGGGCCCTGGGGACCTTTGGGCCCCTTACAAAAAAAAAGGGGGGTTGCCATCTAGGCCCCTGGGGACCTCCGGGCCCCTTACAGGTGTACTGCCTGTACCCCCCTGATGGCGGCCCTGTAGAGGTTGCTAGGGGTTCCTTGAACAGTGGCAAATTGATAATCGACCTGCTTATGGCACCATTGTGCCAACACCAATGTCATTTGGCACAACACATGGGACAAGTACAACCTGTCTTTTATCTCTTGGTATATAGCCAATGACATCAATGATCTTTTTAGTGGTCTGTAAGAGACACATTTTTTCCACTAACTACTAGTGTAAGGAAGTCCTATAATCTACAAGCGAATACATATGTGAGAAATATGAATTGTTACCGTTACTTGTATTATTCTTGTATTATTCAAATTATGTTTTGTTTTATATACTAATTGATGATATTTTTGTCTAAATATACTGTTTTTAATTCTTAGTGATCATATATGCAGTACTTGATAAAAAGACTCCTGATAAAGCCATCGTATGGCGAAACATGTAGAGAATTAGAACCTGCTGCATTTACCGTATGGATATTATATGATGACATTATGCTGATTTTTAAATGTTTTCAATAACATTTTGATATATTTTATATTTGTGTTGTGTTTTGGCACCTTTAAAATCCCATAACTGTCTCCTTGTTACAATGGTGTGGAGTTGTTTTTCAGGGGTTGGGCTTGGCCCCTTAGTTCTAGTGAAGGGAACTCATAAGGTGTCAGCATACCAAGACATTTGGACAATTTCATGTTCCCAACTTTGTGGGAACAGTTTGGGGATGGCCCCATCCTGTTCCAACACGACTGCGCACCAGTGCACAAATCAAGGTCCATAAAGACATGGATGAGCAAGTTTGGTGTGGAGGAACTTGACTGGCCTGCATAGAGTCCTGACCTCAACCCAATAGTACACCTTTGGGATAAATTAGAGCAGAGGCTGTGAGCCAGGCCTTCTCATCCAACATCAGTGCCTGACCTCACAAATGCGCTTCTGGAAGAATGGTCAAACATTCCCATAGACTAAGATTACCAGATTTTTTAAATCCACAGGCATTTTTTATTTTTTTTTAAAATGGTAAACTATTTTATAAGCATGTTTCCCTTAAATTATATATGCAGTGTATGTGGTATAAAAAAAAAGATACTTCTTAGAATTTTTTTTGATATGACTACCAAATGTTATGAAGATAAAAAAAAACAGAGTGCAGGGCTCAGGAGTGCGCTACATAAAGAATGCAGGGCTCAGATGTGCCCATCTATGCAGCCTCACTAGTGCCCAGAAATGCAGCCTCACCAGTGCCCATTTATGCAGCTTTACTAGTGCCCAGCAATGCAGCCTCACCAGTGCCAAGCTTAGAAACCTCACCAGTGCCCAGAAATGCAGCCTGACCAGTGCCCAGCAATGCAGCCTCACCAGTGCCCTGCAATGCAGCCTCATTAGTGCCCATCCAATGCAGCTTCACTAGTGCCTATCTATGCAGCCTCACCAGTGCCCATCTATGCAGCCTCACCAGTGCCCATCTATGCAGCCTCACCAGTGCCAATGCAATGCAGCCTCACCAATGCACAGCAATGCAGTCTCACCAGTGCCCATCTATGCAGCCTCACCAGTGCCAAGCTTAGAAACCTCACCAGTGCCCAGTAATGCAGCCTCACAAGTGCCCTGCAATACAGCCTCATTAGTGTCCATCCAATGCAGCTTCACCAGTGCCCATCTATGCAGCCTCACCAGTGCCCATCTATGCAGCCTCACCAGTGCCCATCTATGCAGCCTCACCAGTGCCAATGCAATGCAGTCTCACCAGTGCCCATCTATGCAGTCTCACCAGTGCCCAGCAATGCAGTCTCACCAGTGCCCAGCAATGCAGTCTCACCAGTGCCCATCTATGAAGCTTCTCCAGTGTCCATCTATGCAGCCTCACCAGTGCCCATATATGAAGCCTCACCAGTGCCCAGCAATGCAGCCTCACCTGTGACCATCTATGCAGCCTCACCTGTGCCCATCTATGCAGCCTCACCTGTGCAGAAGATCAGATAAGAGAGGAAGAGGAGAGCCAGCCTGATCATCATGCAGGCCGGGGTCGCCCACTGTGATAGCTTTAATTTGAATCGTCGGGTGCCCGCCGTCACACAAGTCCTGCCTCCTGGATCGGCTCCTACCTATGATAGACAGCACAAGTCCTGGCATTGGACAAGTCTGCTGTCTATCAAAGGAGCCAAACTAGGAGGTGGGACTCTGTGTGATGGCGGGCGCCCGGCAATTCAAATTAAAGCTGTTACAGCGGGCGATGCCGGCCTGACGCCCCCAGTGTGTGGCACCTTGGGCAGACCGCCCCCCCCCCCCCTCTGCCTTAGCACCCACCCAGGATCAGCCCTGCACCTGGTGCCGCCCCTGCAATCCGGGGACAAATCTGGGGACAGACTGACTCCAGGGACAGTGTCCTCAGTCCGTATATACTTACAGCATATTGCTTCAAGCTGAACCAATGTGACTATGCAAAAAATAACCATACTTGGAATTGAGGTTTAAAGCGGTATTAAACCCAAAACCAAAAATGTTTTACATTAGATATGGTGGCAGCATCAGTTTTCGTTTCTTTGACTTTTTCCCTCTGCTTTCACCTGGTGATCTGGCCAGTAGCACATCTCCTGTGTTAGTAAGCTACAACTCTGGAGGAAGGCGAACAGGGAGCACAGCAGACAGCAGCATTGTCAGTTTGGGGGAATGATAGAGTTAAATGAGTTAGCAGATTTAGATTAGCAAACAGTTTTTTTCCTTTTGGGATAAAGGTTTTGCATGAATAAATAAAAGTTGGTAATTTTAATCACCTCTGCCAGTGTTAAATGGTTTTTCTCATCCATGTAAACATATACATTTTGCTGGAGAGCTTGTGATTGTGAAAAACAACAGATAAACTGCCCGGATGACCAGATGAAAAGCGAAGAAAAAACGTTTTTAACCACTTGCCGACCGCCGCACGCCGATGTACGTCGGCAGAATGTCACTGGCAGGCAGATTGGCGTACAGGTACATCCTTTTAAATCTGCCGCCCTGCGGGCGCGCGCGCGCGCCGTGTGCCTTGCGAGTGCGGCTGCGGGTCCCGGGAACTCGATGTTCCCGGGAGTCTCGCGATTGCGGGCGGCAAGAGCAGAACAGGGGAATGCCTTTATAAACAAGGCTTTCCCCTATTCTGCCTAGTGGCACTGTCACTGATGACCGTTCCCCGTTATCGGGAACGATCATCAGTGACGTGTCACGTGTAGTCACACCCCCTCACAGTAAGAATCACTCACTAGGGCACACTTAACCCCTGCAGCGCCACCTAGTGGTTAAACCCTTCACTGCCAGTTTCATTTTTACAGTAATCAGTGCATTTTTATAGCACTGATCGCTGTAAAAATGACAATGGTCCCAAAATAGTGTCGAAAGTGTCCGATGTGTCCGCCATAATGTCGTAGTCATGATAAAAATCACTGATCGCCGCCATAACTAGTAAAAAATAAATATTAATAAAAATGACATAAAACAGTCCCCTATTTTGTAGAAGTTATAACTTTTGCGCAAACCAATCAATAAACGCTTATTGCGATTTTTTAACCAAAAATATGTAGAAGAATACGAAAAAAATCTTTTTATATATATTTTTTGGGGATATTTATTATAGCAATAAGTAAAAAATATTGCATTTTTTTCAAAATTGTCGCTCTATTTTTGTTTATAGCGCAAAAAATAAAAACCGCAGAGGTGATCAAATACCACCAAAAGAAAGCTCTATTTGTGGGAAAAAAGGGACGTCAATTTTGTTTGGGAGCCACGTCGCACGACCGCGCAATTGTCAGTTAAAATGGCCTGGTCCTTGACCACCAAAATGGTCCGGGGCTGAAGCGGTTAGAAGGAAACAAATGCAGCCATCACATATAAGAATTTATAAGCTACAATATAACAAATGTTTGCTTTTGAGTTCAATACCACTTTAAATAAAGATATTATCATGTGAGAACAAGAAAGGAGATTATGTTTAATTTTGTATCTTTATATGTAACTGAAACCTCTTTCTTAGCTTGCCTTCCTCACTGTTCTGGAAATGTTTTAACAGAATTGTTTTTTTTTTTTTAAGATATAATATTTTGTACCTGTTCAGATCAACCCAAGTCCTGAATATACAAATGAGTTCTCCCGGCAAACCTGACAACAATGATAATGAGTTGTCAGTGCATATATTTCACAGCAATTTCCAAGGGAGAGGGAAGAAGGGAGTTGTGTCATTTATTGCATCCCTGCCATCCCTGTGACAAGTCTCCTTCTACTGCTGATCATAGTATACTTGCTATAAAAACAGCGCCATCTACTGGCTGAATTCCCCATTATTAATTAATTTGCTATTGTCACACAACTAGGTGGGCTCAGGGTGCAGTTCTCTGCGCCCAGAGCCCACCCTTTTTTGAAGCCAATTAGAGCCTCAGGCTCTAATCATGTGCTTCCAAAAAAAAAAAAAAACTCCCATTGGAAGCCATACGTCTGGCGCCTTGCATTTAGATTAGGGGCCGGGTGCATGGATTAGTGGGGCGGTGCCCCTGTGCCCCTTATAGATGGGCCGCCACTACTACTGATGAGAAAAGGTATTTAGCAGTTTATATTTACTATTACTAAAATAATTGCATTTCCATGTTCTGTGTACTGTGGGAGAGCAGATATAGTGAATTCAGGGTCCTGGGTTTAGTAACACTTTAAGTACAAAGTTTAGATGTAAGGATTGCTTGCTGGAGATCTTCCTTAATACTCTGCAAAGTGCAAAGACCATACCCCTTTATGACCATAATAATCCCTCTATGTCTATTCGGAATGTGATTCTTCTCAAGCCAACAAAGCGTAATTTCAATCTGAATACAGATGCCTTTAAAATGGTTAAGATTGTGGTCATTTCCTTCTTTGATTGCTGATGTACCTTGTGCTGTTCTTTTCAGTGTTTATTTGCCTTAGAGCAAGCTTGCCCTTTTAAATACTAAGAGCCATCATTGATTTGGAAGGTCCCTGGCTGCTGTAGTTGCCCCGGGCTGTGCAGAGCGGTCGTGCGACCCTACTTGCTCCCTCACTGTCTTTGCGTGCTTGCCAATGTCTGATCTCCTTGTCCAGCTGTCATTCCCATTCATAGCACCGTAGGGTCTGTCTATTGGCCTTCTTTCGAAATGGGTTGAAGACATAAAGACATTCCCAGGGAAATTCCTGTTCAGCATGAAATGTCATTTAATTTGCCGCTCATGTTTGCCTACCATTTAACTTAAAGGGATAAAGATTTGATGTGTTTTTATTTTAGATATCTTCTTACCTGCTGTGATATATTGTAATGATTGTTCCTATATAGATTTGGAGGTGTGCCCTCTAGTGGCCTTTCTCTGTATAACAGATAGTGCTGATAGCATCCTGCTGAACAAGAAAATGAATTACTTAACCACTTCAATACTGAGCACTTCCATCCCCTTCCTGCCCAGGCTGATTTTCAGCTTTCAGCGCTGTCACAAGTTGAATGACAATTGCGCGGTCATGCAACACTGTACTCAAATTTAGTTTTTAGCATTTTTTTCACACAAATAGAGCTTTCTTTTGGTTGTATTTAACCATCGCTGGTTTTTTTTTTTTTTGGAAAATAAATGGAAAAAGACCGCAATTTTTTTTTTAAAAAGGCGTTTTACTTTGTTTCTGTTATAAAACTATTGGTAGAGGGATTTCACTTCAAAAGAAAGGAACAAAGGGTGAAGTATGTAGAGGCACCAATATTATGAAGGAGGTGCTTGAGAATTTTCAGTTGGGTATTTATTATTATATTATTATTATTCACGATTTATATAGTGCCAACAGTGTGCGCAGCGTTTTACAATGTAGAGGGGGGCAGCACAATTACAATACAGTTCAATACAGAAGGAATAGGAGGGCCCTACAAACATTCATTAAACGCCATTGCCGCATTTGGTGGCGATACAACAGGCCACTTCTTCAAGATGGGTGCAAGAGACACTGGATAAAATACAATTGCAGTCTAAATATTTCAATAGAAAAAAAATTTGAATAATAATGAAATTATTATTATACATGTCATAACTATTTGAAAAAATGTTGGCTGCATCATCATATGCATACGGTATATCTTTTATGTTCAGGAATCTTCCAGGGTCACCATTGCCTTCTTTAACTGAGATGCTGGTTCAGAGATGGCACAATCATGTAAAGCCTGGTACCTGTGCCATTCTTGGCTGTGTTGACAGATGGCTGACACAGATCAGCCTCTCATCTTGTGACTTGCTATAAGATAAAAGTCAGAGGCGGCTCTTTAATTAGGTAAATTAGGCGGTCGCCTAAGGCCTCGAACTCACAGGGGCCTCGCGGCCGCCTAATTTTGCCTCTGCTTGAAATTTGTTACCCATTATGGCCATGGTGGGGCCCCCGTATCTAAGTTTTGCTTAAGGCCTCACAAAGCCTAGAGCCGCCTCTGATAAAAGTGCACAGTGTGAGTGATTACTGGAGGATAAGAGACTGAGGAAATGCTTCTCCTGTTTGCAGCAGACTGATGATATCATCTCAGCTTACACAAAGTCACTTTATTGGAGCATTAAAGATGTTTTTTAATTAGAGCACACAAAGCATTTTGGCATTCTTCCTCTGGCTCAAAAATCAGTGTAGGGGTTTCTTTTTTGTGTTTTTATTTGTGAACGATGAACTTGGATAGTGATAAGAAGAAGCATGGGGTACTCCGTAGCTGAAAAAAACAGAACAACTTTAGCACTGCTTAACTTCTGGCTGCTTTGCACATTTCCTGGTTACATACCCCCCCCCCCCCCAACTTTTTGAGATGAGACACCTATTAGCAAATGTATGTAGGCATAGGACACACACCCTGCCACACCCCCTTAAAGGAGAATTATACAAAAAAAGAAGATTAGTTAAACTCACGAGTGCTTTTTTTTTACCACTACTATTTCTTTATCCATTAAAGCCCTGGAAGGATTTACCCACTTCCTGACCAGGTTATTTTTTGCGATATGGCCCTGCGCCACTGGCTGTTGAAGTTTACAAATGCAGCAATTTAGAAATTGGATGAAAGGTTTAGCACTGGGAAACACTTTTTGAAAGATAAAAAGTGCATTTTATATAAAACTATATAGATCAGACCAAAATGAGGTACAAATGAGGAGGAAAGAGGGACAGAGAGACATTGTTCAAAATCAGGAACAGTCCCTCAAAATCAGGGACAGTTGGGAGCTATGCGGTTGTATTGCACAACTGATGGCAGTACTACATAAGTGCTGGCTGCTGGTCCTGCGGATATCCACCAGGCTCTTCCTACCATGTTTCCCCAAAAAAAGGACCTAGCGTTATTTTCCAGGAGGGCTGCAATATAAGCCCTACCCCGAAAATAAGCCCTAGTTTAAAATGCTTGTAAAATTCTATAATCCACTCTATTACAGTAGTATATAATGTACAATGTGTGTGTTTCTGTAGTATAATTGCGGGGAAGAGAGCTCCGGCGGGTCACAGAAGCGCAGAGCGGCGCTATAACAAAGGTATTGGGCACAATTATAATACAGTATTGGCTGACGTTCCATAAATATTCATGCTGCAGACTCTGCCCTCTCTCGCACTATGTTCTAGAAATCCTTAGAATATAGGGGAAAGTAACAGAGCAGATGCCTGTGAAACACTGAGCAGCCCTAAGCAATCCATCTCTGCTCCTCTGATTACAGTGGAGCTGAACTAAATTTGTCTAACAGCCTATTTCTAAACTAGGAGGGTGTTACATGTATATTGTGACATGTTAGGAATTTTTTTATGCAGACTTGTAAAGTTATTGAATAATCAAATTTAAAGGTGCAGGGCACTAGAGGCAGCACAGTGGCTTAATGGTTAACATGTATGCCTTGCAGTAATGGGCTACATGGTTTAAAACCCAGCCAGGACACTACCTGCATGGAGTTTGCATATTCTCCATGTGCTTGCGATGTTTCAGGATATGTAATTTACTGGCCCCGTCCTTTTCTGAATGAACACAGTGAGTGATCAGTACTGATTACTCACAGTTTTTTTTTCAAAATTGAAGCATATTAAACTGTGTTTACTATACATCAGTTTGTAAATGAACAGGAAACCGCCCAGGACTTCATCGACTGTCCAATGCAGCTAAGGCTGCAAAGAAAGGGACTGGGCAGTCTCTGTCCAATGTCCATTTCTCTGTCTCAAAAGTGACACATCAGGGGTCTGTTGTGATATTTCACCAAATCCTCACAATGGTGCTCCTAAAAAAATAGTAAAAATAAATTATAAAAAATAATATTTTAAAGAATAATAAACAAACATACACCGTCCAGTGCTCTACTGACACTGTCTACTGACCTACTGACACCGTCTACTGTCCTACTGACTAATACGATCCACTGTCCTACTGACACCAACCTCTGCCCTGCTGACACCGTCCATGTTTTTAGACATTTTAAAATGTTTGTTTACATTTATTTATAAGGCTCCATTCACACTTCAGCGTTTTGAATCGCTGGCAGATTTGCCGTGATTCTGCCTGCGTTTTGAAAGCCCTGATGTGTTCATGACAAATAGCGGGACTCACATTTGAGAGGCCATTCATTTGAATGACACCTAAAATCGCGGTGCAGGTCTGCCGCAATTGTCGCGCAATAAATCGTGCTGCAATCGTGGCCACCCACATCGCGTGAAGCATGAAGCCCAAAAGTAGCTCCTGAACTTTTTTTGTGTAACATACGTCACGCAATGCTGGTTGCTGCGATTGCAGCGCGATTTATCACACGACAATTGCGTAAGACCCGTAATGCGATTTTTGGTGTCATTTAAATGAATGGCATCTCAAATGTGAGTCCCGCGATTTGTCATTCAAACATCGGCGCTTTCAAATCGCAGGTAGAATCGTGGCAAATCTGGCCACGATTCAAAACGCTGAAGTTTGAATGGAGCCTAAAGCCCCATAGACACTATAGGATTTTCTGCAGATTTTTGTCTTCAGATCGACCAAAACCATATAATATGAGGTCAAACCTTAATGCCGCGTACACACGATCGTGATTCACGGCGGTTAAAAAAACGCTGTGAATCATGACATGAAAAACAAGGGAACGGCTTGTTCCCCCACACACGGTCGTTTTTCCTGTCATTTTTACTCTTGTCGAGAAAAACGACCGTGTGTGGGCTCCGTGGCAGTGTTTCCATATGGGAAAACTGCAGCGGAAAAAAATGACGGGAAAAACTACGAGAAAAATTAGAGCATGTTCTAATTTTTCTCGTCGTTTTTAATGCCGTTTTTCACGTTGTGAAAAATGACAAAAAGCCCACACACGGTCGTTTTTCTTGTTAAAAAAAAAAATGTAATTTTTCACGACGTGAAAAATGATCGTGTGTACGCGGCATAAGAGTTTAAATTTGTATGCAATCAGGCAGGCCCTTGCACTACATGGTTTTGGTAAATCTCAACACAAAAATCGCTCCAAATTAAAATTGTATCCGAATATCCGAATTAGAATAGTACCGAATTTAAACAAATCGGAAATAACTAAATTCAAATTCGGACAAAATTCCTATTCGAATAGCTTTCAAATACTTTTCAAATTCGAATACTTTTCAAATTCGAATTAGAAAACTTTTCGAATTCAAATAGTTTTCAAACTCGAAAACTTTTCGAATTAGTTTTCCAATTTCCGAAGAAAATAAAATAGAATAGAAAATAAAGGAATAGAGTAGAATTTTTTTTTTTTATATTCTATTTTATTCTTTTTGAAAATTGGAAAACTATTTGAAATCGAAAACTTTTCCAATTTCCAAAGAGAATAAAATAGAATAGAAAATAAAGGAATGGAGAAGAAAAAAAAAATATTTTTTTTCTATTCTATTTTATTCTTTTTGAAAATTGGAAAACTATTTGAATTCGAAAACTTTTCCAATTTCCAAAGAGAATAAAATAGAATAGAAAATAAAGGAATGAGTAGAAAAAAATATATATATTTTTTCTATTCTATTTTATTCTTTTTGGAAAACGATTTGAATTCGAAAACTATTCTAAATTGATTTGAAAATGATTCTAAATTGATTTTAAAATAATTCAAAATTGATTTGAAACTATTCTAAATTGATTTGAAAACTTTTCAATTTGATTCGAAAACAAATAAACGAAACGAATCCCAAAAAATTATTAAACAAATGAAACAAATTTAACTAAACAAATTTATGTAAATAATGAATCGAAACGAAACAAATTGTTTCGTTCTGCACATGTCTAGTATGGGGCTTAAGAGTGTACACCCTAATGAAATATACTGTAAGAAATGTCCTACTTTTTTCCATCTTTCTGTACATAGAAGACAACAAGGAGCCTCCAGCGGGTTTGTTTAGGAATTTATCTCCTTCTTCACAAACTGGAGTTCCCAGACCACCAGATTATCAACGGAATGGACTGGAGCACTACAGCAATGTCTGGATAAAAAAAAAACAGAACCTCTGAGCAGGTACCTTCTGCTCCCTTTATGCATCTGAAGGCCTGGTTCTAAAACTACCAGGAGTGTACCTTTCATTAACCTCCAGAAGATACCGGGGAACAAAGTGGTGCCAGTGGTCCCATTATAAGCTGCAGCAGTTGCGTATTAAACCATCATTTTAGCCCTACCTGGTGTGCTCAACGTCCAAGCTTGACAAAAATGTGCTTTATAAGAATAATAAGCTTCCCAGCAGCACACTATTTACTCTCCTCCAGATTATTGCAGCACGTTATGAAGTTCTTGTGTTATCTAAGTGACAGTCCTCGTCACCCAGAGGACACACAGGGGTCTGCTGTGTACACTCTCTGCTATCTTCGTGATAACGCTCTGTTTGTATAAACAGCCATGCCAATTTCAATATTTAAGCAAGTGAATAAAGTCACCTTCTTAAATGCAAATCCAGATAATCTTGGGGAATGACATCATTTGAGCTTTTGAGTTAAAGGCATACTATACTGTATATTCAGTGAGTACACATCATAGTAACATTTATTATAAATTAACTTTTGAGGAGACTTACAGATTTTTAATTGCTGTTCCATATTTGAATTTTTCTATTTTATGTACTGGTTTTGCTCCCTCTATTGGTCATCTGTATAATAGCAAGTATCGTTAATATTCCCTGCTGTGTGTAGTACAGTATGTCAAGCCAAAACTGCTTTGTTTATTGCTGTTATTGCTTTGCCATCTCTTAACCGCTTGCCGACCAGCCGCCATCATTATACTGCGGCAGGTTGGCGCAGCTGCGCGAATCGCCGTAGGTGTACGTCGGCCGCTTTAAGAGCGATAGGGGGCGCGCGCAGAGAGCCAGAACGGGGATTTGTCAATGTAAACAAACAGATCCTCATTCTGACAGGGGAGGAGAGAGAGATCTGCTGTTCCTAGTGATCAGGAACAGCGATTTCTCTTCTCCTCCAGTCAGTCCTATTCCCCCCATAGTTAGAAACACCTCCCTAGGGGACACTTAACCCCTTGATCGCCCCTTAGTGTTAACCCCTTCCTTGCCAGTGACATTTATGCAGTAATCAGTGTCTATTTTTAGCACTGATCGCTGTATAAATGTCACTGGTCCCAAAAAAGTGTCAAAAGTGTCCGATCTGTTTGCCACAACATCGCAGTCCCATTAAAAATCGCAGATCGCCGCCATTACTAGTAAAAAATAAATAAATAATAAAAATGCCATAAATCTATCCCCTATTTTGTAGACGCTATAACTATTGCGCAAACCAATCAATATACGCTTATTGCGATTTTTCTTACCAAAAATATGTCGAAAAATACGTATTGGACTAAACTGAGGAAAAAAATTGTAGTGATTAAAAAGAAAAATCCACGCTAGGTGCAAAAAGGTATTGATATAAAATATTGATAAGTGTCTGATAGATATCCTACTGCTAACACCACAACCTGGATACAAGGCACAACAATACATATAAATAAAAGTGTAGCGCTGGATAATAACATATAACCATAAGTTACAGTGTGAATCTAAAGTGTATATAAAAACTACTACCGTATTTTCCGACGTATAAGACGACCTTTTACACCGGAATTTCACAGCCAAAAACCGGGGGTCGTCTTATACGCCGGGTGAAGCAGCTGCCCGATAGATATCAGCGGTGCTCTGTAAAGCTGTATGTAATACAGTATATGCGCCGCTCAGCCAATCCCGGCGGGCGATGCACTCTGTTGATGACTAGAGCCTGCTAAACCTGCTCGGATTGGAGTAACAACCTCTGCCAATCCGAGCAGGCTACATTATGTAGCCTGCTCGGATTGGCAGAGGTTGTTACTCCAATCCGAGCAGGCTTAGCAGGCTCTGTAGTAATTAACAGAGTGCGTCACCCGCCGGGATTGGCTGAGCGCCGCACATACTGAATTACATAGAGTTTTCCAGAGCACCCGGCGGGCTGCGGCCTCTTAATTTTTAAATGGCATTACCGCACAAGGGGGTCGCACAAAAGGGGGTCGTCTTATACGGTGAGTAGAGCACAAAACCACAGTTTTAAACTGCATATTAGGGGGTCGTCTTATGTGCCCAGCCGCCTTATACGCCGGCAAATACGGTAAATAATCTGTGCAAAGTTCATGAATGAATGACTTCAACAAAAAATTAAATGAAATGAAGGTTTAATCCGTTCAAGGTAAGCCTCCAGTGATCAAAGGTGAATATGCAAATCCAATCCGTGAAGGGACCCGCCACCAGGAGGAGGAATGAAGGCTTACCGACTAGCCTGTGACCGCCCTTCTCAGGGGGGTCAAAACAAGCTCAGCAGAACGACAATCCTCCCAGGAGAAGTGCGTGGTCCTTCCAGACGGTAATAATAGGATAAGTAATACCCAGGTAAAAACGAAAAAAAAAACATCCAATAGTGCAGGCATTCTTTCCGGTATTTATTAAAAAGTACAATGGTAAAAAAAACAAGTCCTCTAAGCATAGAGGTTTAAAATCCTTGCAAGGGTAAAAAGCTCTGTGTAGTGTCAGTTCATGTGCTCGTGCGCAGTACGTGTTGCATGACGCCCTACTGCGCACGCGCACATGAACTGACACTACGCAGAGCTTTTTACCCTTGCAAGGATTTTAAACCTCTATGCTTAGAGGACTTGTTTTTTTACCATTGTACTTTTTAATAAATACCGGAAAGAACGCCTGAACTATTGGATGTTTTTTTTTTTTTTTCGTTTTTACCTGGGTATTACTTATCCTATTATTACCAGATGTTTACAACTGCCCTCTCTGGAACCTGGCTGTGGATCGCATCCTGCCTATCTAATCGGGAGGTGGGACAGTGGAGTCTGAGAACGTCTGGAAGGACCACGCACTTCTCCTGGGAGGATTGTCGTTCTGCTGAGCTTGTTTTGACCCCCCTGAGAAGGGCGGTCACAGGCTAGTCGGTAAGCCTTCATTCCTTCTCTTGGTGGTTGGTCCCTTCACGGATTGGATTTGCATATTAACCTTTGATCACTGGAGGCTTACCTTGAACGGATTGAACCTTCATTTCATTGAATTTTTTGTTGAAGTCATTCATTCATGAACTTTGCACAGATTATTTAGTAGTTTTTATATACACTTTAGATTCACTCTGTAACTTATGGTTATATGTTATTATCCAGCGCTACACTTTTATTTATATGAGGAAAAAAAAATTTTATTTTTTTTTTACATTTGGGATATTTATTGTAGCAAAAAGTAAAAAATATTGTTTATTTTTCAAAATTGTCGCTCTTTTTTTGTTTATAGCGCAAAAAATAAAAACCGCAGAGATGATCAAATACCGCCAAAAGAAAGCTCTATTTGTGGGGGAAAAAAGGACATACATTTTTAGGGGAAAATGTCGCACGACCGCGCAATTGTCAGTTAAAGCGACACAGTGCCGTATCGCCTGGTCATTAAGGGGGCAAATCCTTCCGGTCCTTAAGTGGTTAAAGAGAAACTGCAGTCTGCTCACATAATTTGTGATAAAAACATCTGCATATTATTTTATATATACTGGTAATTCTGTACTTGCCAAATATGCTGCAGAAATCTCCTTCCACTGAGTCTGGCTGCAACCATTTTAACTGTGGGCAGCTGAAGCTGCTGCCTGTTCACTTCTTGGATTTACACAGACACACACCCCCAGCTCTGCAGCTCTCATTGGCCCTCTTATGACTCATCACCCCTCCCTTCCTTGCAAACTCTCACCAGAGTGAGAGAGAGAGCTGTGCACGATGTCATAAGCCTAGGCTTTTTACCAGAGAAGAAACAAGAAGTGGGCTGTATAAGGTATTTAGTGGCAGAAAAAAAAAAATTACTATCCAAAGTTAAAACAAGAAGGGCAGAAGATTTCATAGATGGAAAGATGAAAAAACGATTGAAGTTCCACTTTCAGCGTGCCCATGATTCTCTAAGGCATATCTTAAAAATATCATGTCACCAATTTAAAGCGATATTAAAGCTTTGTTTTTGTTTTTTTTAAATAACAAACATGTTATCCTGTTCTGTGTAGTGGTTTTACACAGAGCAGCCCAGATCCTCCTCTTCTCGGCCTCACCGGTGCTCCTGGCCCCTCCCTCCTGCCGGGTGCCTTCACAGCAAGCAGCCTTCTCTGGGGGCACCAAAGCAGATGCCCTCCAAAGCCGCGGCTCTGTGTGTCCATTCACACACGGAGCTGCAGCTCGGCCCAGCCCGCTCTGTCTCCTGATTGGCTCAATGGTTGTGATTGACAGCAGCGGGAGCTAATGGCTCCCCCTGCTGCCAAAAGCCAATTAGGAGCACAAGTCCACGGAGAGGCAAGGTTCTCGTGGACATCGCTGGATCGAGAGGGGGCTTAGGTAAGTATTGGGGGCGGGGGGGGGGGGTGCTACACACAGAATAGAATGCAAGAAGGTAAAAAACCTTGCACCTTTACAACCACTTTAGAGCTGAACTAAACTGTATCTGAGCATCAAAATCAAATACATTTTTAATATTTAAAGTGCTACTAAACCCAGTACCCTGCACTCACCATATCTCTATATCTGGTCTCCCACAGTACACTACACAGAACATGGAAATGCATTTATTTTAGTAAAAATAAACTGCTAAATACTTTTTCTCATCAGCAATATATAGCAGTCTTGTGTCTTCTATAAGTGCCTGGTTAAAGCTAGTAGGAGGAGTTTTCATTCTGCACTGACTGTCTTATGCGGCTGCAGGACCCCTGACCCTCTGTCTGGACAGTGCTGATTGGCCCTGTGCTGATCACATGCATCTCCCAAGAAAAAGAAAAACTCTCTTGCAATACACACCAAACTAAGAATGTGCAGCTTGTCCCCTAGCTCATTACTATCATTAAATATATTGAGGACAGTGGAAAAAGGGGAGGATCAGAGAAGACAGGATCAAGCAGCCTTTTTTACACAATGCAGCAGATTAACCCCTTAGGCTTCATAGTGAATATAACAAGCATGCTTTACTGCATATACAGACTGATTTTACTGTTGTGAGTCTAGTAACACTTTAAATCAAACTCACCCATCTATCCAGGTCCCCATGATTTACTTTGTTGAGAAATCCCTTTGAAAAATTCCCCCCCTAGCATAAGGTGACTAGATTTTTAAAAATAAATCTGGGTACATTTTTTTGGGGGCAAATAGTAAACTAAAAAGTAAAACTGAAAGTAAACTATTTTATAAGCATTTTTTCCTTAAATGATATATGCAGTGTATGTGGTATGTGTTTATGGAATGATTGTATGATACACTGTATATGTTATTTCTTCACCAGTGTCCATCAATGCAGCCTCACCCGTGCCCATCAATGCAGCCTCACCATTGCCAATCAGTGCAGCCTAATCAGTGCCCATCAGTGCAACCTCACCAGTGTCCATTAATGCAGTCTCACCAGTGTCCATTAATGCAGCCTGTTCAGTGCCCATTAATGCAGCCTCACCAGTGGCCATCGATGCAGCCTGTTCAGTGGCCATCAATGCAGCCTGTTCTGTGCCCATCAGCTCAGCCTGTTCAGTGCCTATAAATGCAGCCTCACCAGTGCCCACCAGCTATGCCTTACCTGTAGTCATCAATGCAGCCTGTTTAGTGCCCAGAAATGCAGATGGAGGAGGAGCCACCGCTGCCACCACAACAGAGGAAGGAATAAACCCCAAGTAAAAGCTGCAGGGGAGGGTCGCGAACTAGGGTCTCCTGATCCATGGATGGCGATCAGTGTGGGGCAGAAACTCCCTCAACCAGGCGAGGTCCGGGAGGAACATGGGCCATTTTATGCACTCCAAAACTGCCCCCTCCCCGAAATCAACTCTCCTCTCCTCCTCCACATGTGCACAGGTAAGAGCTGTGCAGTACCCCGGTCCACCAGATCGTGAGGGAGGCAGCACTGTGCCGACACCGGAGATCTGCCGTTACTGGAGAGCACTGACGGGCTTTGGAGAATTATTGGCCGCTCGTCCACATGGGAAGATCGCCCCTTCTAAAGGGGACTACTGCTGACAAAAAAATCTGAATCCCCAGCAAGTGGCTGGGGATTTGGATTTTACTGCCCCCTTCATCCTGGCGCCCTAGATCCAGCCCTGAATCCGGGGACAAAACCGGGGGCAGTCTTGGTCTGGGGGCAGTGTGCTCAGTCCGGCGACTGTCCCCGGAAAGAACATACCCGTGAAAACTTATGGAATCTATGACATCATTTTGGCCTAGGCCAGAAACCAGGAAGCAAGTGAAGAAATTAAAAAAAATGATCATGGTCGAGGCTACAGGTGGAAAAAGGTGGAAAAGAATCCGCCATAGATCAGACGGGAGAGCCCAGTAAGGATGCGACCAGTGGCATTGGCTGCACACAGTGAGTGGAACTGAGGTTGTTCCTCCCACTGTGTGATGTCAGAAGCGGGAAGTGATGAGGATTTTGTCACTTTCGGTTTTAGTCTGATGTAAACAAGCTGTTACTGGCTTGTGATAGTGTCTGATCAAACTGATTTTGGTTTGATCAGATGGTTTGAGGGCCAGAGGAGAGGTCTGGGGTCTAACAGACTAATGCCGCGTACACACGATCGGAAATTCCGACAAGAAAAGTTCGATGTGAGCTTTTGGTTAGAAATTCCGACCGTGTGTAGGCTCCATCGGACTTTTTCTGTCGGAAATTCCGCCCACAAAAATTTGAGAGCTGGTTCTCAAATTTTCCATCAAGAAAAGTTCTTGTTGGAAATTCCGATCGTCTGTATGGAATTCCGATGCGCAAAAAAAAACACGCATGCTCTGAATCAAGCAGAAGAGCCGAACTGCCTATTGAACGTCATTGATCTCGGCTCGTTGTACGTGTTGTACGTCACCGCGTTCTTGACGGTCGGAATTTCCGACAAGATTTGCGTGACCGTGTGTATGCAACACAAGTTTGAGCCAACATTCCGTCGGAAAAAAATCCACGTTTTCTTGTTGGAATTTCCGATCGTGTGTACGCGGCATAGCAGAGTATCTGCTTTAAAAAAATACAAATGTATATAATGTTTGTGGGTTCGAAGTAGTTCTCTAGCTAAAAAGTGCTGATTTTTACATGTCAGAATTGGCCTGGCTGGAACTGATTAAAAAGCAGCAGGCAAAAGCACAGAAAAAATTTAAACCGCTTACTTGCAGTGTTTTTCCTTTTCGTATATATTTTTATGATCACTTGCAATGTGCCTTTGAATTTTTCTAGAAAATCTGACAACTCCAGGAAAAGTCATTTGAAGAGTTTGCAGCAAAAATGAGGACGATTGTTTTTTTTTTTTTAGTAATGTATATTTTATCTTGTTCAGAAAAACCTTCCCTTCCAATTGGCTCAAAAATTAGACAGTTCTGGTCTTTAGTTCCAATGTTCCTCGACAGGTGGGTGTCATGGATATGCATTAATGTCTGTCTGCCATCTTACCTTCCTCCTCATGTGTTCATCTAGAGACCAGACCTCCTTCACCTGGCTTCCTTTATAATCTCCTCCCAGCCTGACTCCACCCCAGGCCCTATCACTGAACACTATATTAACCTGTGCACTGCAAGCCTGCTTTGCTGATCAACGTGTTTGTTAGGCATTGTGTGTTTGGGTTCCTGCCTGCCGTGTGCTACGTCTGTCTCTCTGTTACGTTATTGGCTTGTCCCCGACCATCCCTGTCTGCTCGTGACCCTTGACCTTCAGCTTCCCCCGCTTTCTCAACTTGCGGCACCACCCGGTTTTCAATTAGCGGCGGCACCCCCCCGCATCTCAATTCGCGGCAGCCCCCCGGCTCTCAATTTGCGGCGGCAGCACCCCCCCCAGTTCTGCTCCAGGGGGCCCATGCCTGAAGCTGTGTAAGGGGCCCCAAAATTCGTGACGGCGGCCCTGATCACATCCAAGATGGTGGCACCCAGCAGCAGTCTTAGGGCTTATGGATGTCTATAAAAGGGAGGCTTTTACAGGTAATGGATTAAATTCACATAGAATCTGGCGAGAGGGTCTCTTTAAATATTTATTTCTCAAAAATAAAAAGATTGTATAGTTACACTGAATTAGCAAGGGCTGCAACCTCTCCCAACAACCCCTGAATTTCTTATATGGACGTCACTAGAACAGGAGGTGACAGATGTGAAGGCATAATCCCACAGGGAACAGCTGTGCATTGGAGACTATAGCATTTTCTTGGAAAAAGTAACAATGAAGAAAAAACTCAACCTGTTTTCCAAGAATGGTCAGCAGGAGGGGGTCTACTGCTATCTATAATTCATGGTCTGATCCCTTCAGAATCTGCCAAACAGGCAAATGTCATCTCACGTCTATGAGTAACTTTGGTCTGCGTTATCTGAACTAGAAAGTATAAAAACAATACTAATGCCCCCGTTACTATCTGTGTAGCACATCACTTCTAATAGGATGATGTCTAGTGTCAGACATTGGAATGATGTGTGCAGCTTCAGGATCCCTTATTAACCGAGGCTGCAGAATACTGATTATTAACTGGTGGAGATGAGAGCATTAGCAGTCTCCAATTACCAGCTGGAAGTGAAGAGTGCCTATTAGTGACCAATTATTATATAGGAGAGACTAAGGCATTGTCCGCCTCTGGTTATACATTTCACATTATAAGAATAATATTAGAATGCATTTATTAACTGAAAGTGAACAGTGAGTATTGGAATCAGATTATTATATGGAAGAGCAGGGCCTGCCTGTGGTTGTTTCATTTCAAGGGGGGACACAATATCCGGCTGCATTTATTAAATGGATGTAAACAGTGCGTGTCAGTGTCTATTATATAGAAAGGCAGTATCTATCCCTGGTTGTTCATTTCAAGTGATACCAGCCATATCAGATTCTGTTTATTAATGGGAAGGGAAGAGTGCAAAGCCCATCAAGTTATTAACTAGGATATGTGAGGAGAGCTATCAGGGGAATTATCAGCCTTGGGTTATTAAATGGAATGTATAGTGATGTGTGTATATATATATATATACTGTATACAGTTGTGCTCATAAGTTTACATACCCTGGTAGAATTTATGGTTTCTTGGCCAATTTTCAGAGAATATGAATAACACAAAAACTTTTCTTTCACCCATGGTTAGCATTTGGCTGAAGCCATTTATTATCAATCAACTGTGTTTACTAATTTTAAATCATAATGGCAACAGAAACTACCCAGATGACCCTGATCAAAAGTTGACATACCCCAGTTCTTTATACCGTGTATTGCCCCCTTTAGCATCAATGACAGCTTGAAGTCTTTTGTGGTATTAGTGGATGAGACTCTTTATCTTCTCAGAGGGTAAAGCTGCCCATTCCTCTTTGCAGTTCCTGTAAATTCTTGGGCTGTCTTGCATGAACGGCACGTTTGAGATCTCCCCAGAGGGGCTCAATGATATTGAGGTCAGGAGACTGAGATGGCCACTCCAGAACCTTCACGTTATTCTGCTGTAGCCAATGACAGGTGGACTTGGCCTTGTGTTTTGGATCATTGTCATGTTGGAATGTCCAAGTACGTCCCATGCGCAGCTTCCTGGCTGATGAATGCAAATGTTCCTCCAGTATTTTTTGATAACATACTGCATTTATCTTGCCATCAATTTTGACCAAATTTCCTGTGCCTTTGTAGTTCATACATCCCTAAAACATCAGTGACCCACCTCCGTGTTTCACAGTAGGAATAGTGTACCTTTCATCATAGGCCTTGTTGACACCTCTCCAAATGTAGTGTTTATGGTTATGGCCAAAAAGCTAAATTTTGGTCTCATCACTCCAAATGACTTTGTGCCAGAAGGTTTGAGTTTTGTCTCTGTGTTGTTTGGTGTATTGTAAGCGGGACACTTTGTGGCATTTGCATAGTAATGACTTTCTTCTGGCGACTCGACCATGCAGCCCATCTTTCTTCAAGTGCCTCCTTATTGTGCATCTTGAAACAGCCACACCACATGTTTTCAGAGAGTCCTGTATTTCCCCTGAAGTTATTTGTGGGTTTTTCTTTGCATGCCGAACAAGTTTCCTGGCAGTTGTGGCTGAAATTTTAATTGGTCTACCTGACAGTGATTTGGTTTCAACAGAACCCCTCATTTTCCACTTCTTGATTAGAGTTTGAACACTGCTGATTGGCATTCTCAATTCCTTGGATATTCTTTTATATCCCTTTCCTGTTTTATACAGTTCAATTACCTTTTCCCGCAGATCCTTTGACGATTCTTTTGCTTTCCCCATGACTCAGAATCCAGAAACGTCAGTGCAGCACTGGATGAAAGATGCAAGGGTCTGTTAGGAGTCCAGAAACTCATTGACCTTTTACACACACACACTAATTACAAGCAAACAGATCACAGGTGAGGATGGTTACCTTTAATAGCTATTCAAACCCCTTTGTGTCAACTTGTGTGCATGTTATCAGGCCAAAATCACCAGGGTATGTAAACTTTTGATCAGGGTCATTTGGGTAGTTTCTGTTGCCATTATTATTTAAAAAGAGTAAACACAGTTGATTGATAATAAATGGCTTCAGCCAAACACTAACCATGAGTGAAAGAAACGTTTTTGTGTTATCATTCATATTCTCTGAAAAATGGCCATAAAAACCATAAATTCTGCCAGGGTATGTAAACTAATGAGCACATCTGTGTATATATTGTGACAGCAGGAAGGTAAAGTCACCTGGTTGCATCCAGGGGGGTAGATATATTTCTCCCAGATTCAGGCTTTATGCCGACTTATACAACTAGGGAGTTGATGAAGCCCAGCTGAGGCTAGTGGGCTCATGAATGACTCATACCTCTAGGGAGAGTGCTGGGCGTCGTGAGACAGGGAGTTGATGAGACCAGCTGAAGCTTGTCAGCTCATTTAGGCCTCTATAAGAACTCCCAGCTTCATTAGATGTTAGCTCATGCCTGAAACCAGACCTGTGTGGACTATCTAGGGAGAGTGAACCCCTGTGCGGTGAGGCAAAGCCTGTGTGGCTATTTGTTTGGACTTTAACTAAACCAGGGACTTAGGGACTAGGACAGCACCAGGCTGATCCCAGTTGTTAGTTTAGGAAACCTGCATGTTTAGTCAGAGGTCAAACTGACCATGATTTATTTTGTTTGTTTCTTTTTGGCTTTGCTGTGTTTTTGTCACTGTACATAGAGAAATAAACCGCACCTTTTGATTTTGAAAACCACAACCTCCGTCTGCTGGCCCTGTTTTTGTGTGGGGAGCCCAACCAGGGGGTCACACACACCCGCTACCGAGTTAACCCCCTCACAGTTGGTGGAGAACCAGTGGCAGTTTTTTTTAAGCCAGCATGGAGGAGATACTGAAACAGCTGGCTCTAGCAAATGCCAATCAACAGCAGACAAATGCAGGTTTGCAAAGGAGCCTTGCAGCCCAGCAGCAAGCTCATCAACAAGCCCAGCAGCAATCTGAGGCCCGCTTCATAGACCTGTTACAGAAGCAAGAGCAGAGACTACAACAAATGGAAGCAGTAATGCAGCAACGTCCGCAGACCAGTGAGGAAAGCCGTCCCACTAATACCGCGTCCTTTGGGGTGAGTCGTTTATTGACAAAAATGACTGGAGAGGATGATCCAGAGGTATTTTTGACCACATTTGAAAGGACTGCTGAAAGAGAAAAGTGGCCTGAGGAGCAGTGGGCTGGACTGGTGGCTCCTCTGTTAACTGGTGAATCGCAGAAGGCTTACTATGACCTAGAGCCTGACCAAGCAAAAGACTATGTGATGCTAAAAGCTGAAATATTGGCAAGGCTGGGTGTCACCCTGGCTGTCCGGGCTCAGCGTGTGCATAACTGGACTTTCCAGCTTGGAAAACCCCCCAGGTCTCAAATGTATGATCTCATTCACCTGAGCAGGAAGTGGCTACAGCCAGAGACTTTGTCCGCACCAGAGATTGTGGAACGTGTTGTAATGGATCGGTTTTTGAGAGCTCTTCCTACTGCCATCCAAAAGTGGGTAAGCCATGGAGACCCAGAGACGGCCGGTGGTCTTGTGGATCGTGTAGAGAAATACTTGGCTACAGAGAACCTGACGGCCTCTTCCAGAGACACTCGGACTTTCCACCCTAAGACCAGACCATCCCCAGGGGCGGATAAGAGGATTCCAAGGGGTGAGGGTGGAGAGAGTGAGAGGGTGGGAGCTCTACCCCAAGTTTGGCGAGAACAGCCTGGGAAATCAGCGGCTCAAGAGGCCGCAAGAAGGATCGTTTGCTACCGCTGCCGGCAAGCGGGACATATTGCAGCCAATTGCCCGGTTGTGGAGGAACCCATGCAGTGTGACTTTCTGACGGGCAGACGTCAGTCGCTGTGTGCGACAGTCGCATGCACTGCCATTCGAGGAACTGAGAAACATTTATGCAAAATGTGTATTAATGGTAGAAATGTTGTGGTATTACTGGATTCAGGTAGCCTTGTGACCCTGATAAAGGCTGAATTAGTTAAAACAGAGGTCTCTGGGAATAGCAAGGTAGCTGTTATTTGTGTGCATGGGGACACCCGAGAGTATCCAGTGACTACAGTGTGTTTCGAGACCCCCAAAGGTACCCTCTCTCATCCAGTGGGCTTAGTATCTCAGTTACCGCATGACGCCATTGTGGGAAGGGATTTTCCGAAGTTCTGGGAACTGTGGGATGATCCTGAGCCCCCCACTGGTGCCCCTATGTACCAGGAATGTGATAGCCAGAACTCCTCTGAGAGTGGTGAGGACTCTCCAGAATTTCCCTTGTCAGTATTTGCAGGGGAGACTCAAGAAACTGGAGAGGAGCCCACCTCCTCAGACGAAAACCTACCGTCTGTGGAGTTTTCTGATCTGGAGGTTCACAGGGAAAATTTTGCCACAGAACAGTTAAAAGACCCCGCCCTAATAAAGGCACGGGAAAACGTAGTGGAAATAGATGGCGAGTTAGTGAACCCAGATAATACCTGCACTTACCCATACTTCAGCGTAGAGAAGGACCTACTGTATCGGGTGGCAAAAAGGGCAGATGAAACCGTTGAGCAGCTGGTGGTGCCCAAACCTTACAGGAAGTTGGTGTTGGAGTTGGCCCATGGGCACATTCTTGGAGGTCATCTGGGGACAGAGAAAACCCGAGAGAGGGTATTACAGAGATTCTATTGGCCTGGGGTGATGAAGGACATAGAAAATTATTGTTCCTCCTGCCCTGTGTGTCAGAGGTCGGCCCCGATGCCACATTTCCGTAGCCCGCTGGTCCCTCTACCCATCATTGAGGTCCCGTTTGAGAGAATCGCAATGGATTTGGTAGGTCCTATAATCAAGTCCGCTAGGGGGCACCAGTACATATTGGTTATAATGGACTATGCCACCCGTTATCCAGAAGCGATCCCTCTCAGAAATACCTCGGCCAAAACCATAGCCAAAGAGCTATCTCTTGTTTTTAGCCGGGTGGGTATTTGTAAAGAACTGCTTACGGACCAAGGTACACCCTTTATGTCCCGGGTTATGAAAGAGCTGTGTAAATTGCTCAAAGTGACGCAATTGCGTACATCTGTGTATCACCCCCAAACCGATGGGCTGGTTGCAAGATTCAACAAAACCCTAAAACAAATGTTGAAGAAAGTGGTGGATAGAGATGGAAAGGATTGGGACTGTCTACTTCCTTATTTGATGTTTGCTATTAGGGAGGTGCCCCAATCCTCTACGGGATTCTCCCCCTTTGAGTTACTGTATGGGAGACACCCAAGAGGGCTGTTGGATATTGCCAAGGAAACTTGGGAAAGTGAGAGTTCTCCCCACAGGAGTGTGATTGAGCATGTCGCCCTGATGCAAGATCGAATTGCACAGGTAATGCCCATCGTGAAGGAACATTTGGCCCAAGCGCAGTTGGCACAGCAGAGAGTGTACAACCGTGGAGCAAAGACCCGTACCTTTTCCCCGGGGGATAGGATATTGGTACTTGTCCCTACGGTTGAAAGTAAATTCCTTGCCAAATGGCAAGGCCCCTACGAGATAATGGAAAAAGTGAGCGAAGTGAATTACAAGGTCAGACAACCAGGAAGGCGAAAGCCCGAACAGATATATCACGTTAATCTGTTGAAAGCCTGGAGGGATAGAGAGTCCCTAGTCGCAGAAACTTGGTCACCAGCTCAAACTGGTTGCGTGATTCCGGAGGTTGGAATAGCAGCCACCTTGTCACAACCCCAACAACAGGAGGTTAAGGAGTTTGTGCTTCGCAACAAGGAGGTGTTCTCTGAGCTGCCGGGACAAACATCTGGGGTAGAGCATGATATTATTACCCCGCCCGGTGAAAGGGTGAAGTTAAAACCCTATCGGATCCCAGAGGCCCGACGGGAGGCAATACGGGAGGAAGTACAGAAAATGCTGAACTTAGGGGTGATAGAGGAGTCCCAAAGTGATTGGTCTAGTCCCATTGTGTTGGTGCCTAAACCGGATGGGAGCTGGCGATTTTGTAACGATTTTCGTCAGTTGAACAAAGTTACAAAATTTGACACCTACCCCATGCCACGTATAGATGAGTTGATCGACCGGCTGGGAACAGCCCGATACATGACGACTCTTGACCTCACAAAAGGGTATTGGCAAATTCCCCTGGCCAAGTCGGCCAAAGAGAAAACCGCATTTGTAACCCCAGACGGGGCGTTCCAATATAAGAGAATGCCGTTCGGGTTACAGAATGCGCCGGCCACATTCCAGCGGAAAATGGACCAGATACTGAGGCCCCATCGGAAGTATGCTGCGGCTTACCTGGATGACGTAATTGTCCATAGCACAGATTGGGCCTCACATCTGCCAAAAGTGCAAGCAGTCCTAGACTCTATCCGGGAAGCGGGGTTTACGGCTAACCCCAAGAAGTGTACCATTGGGCAGGAGGAGGCCAAATATCTTGGGTACACCATTGGCAGGGGAGTAATAAAACCCCAACTCAACAAAGTCGAGGCCATCCAGAGTTGGCCACGTCCCAACAGCAAGAAGCAGGTACGAGCCTTTCTGGGAATCGCGGGTTATTATCGGCGCTTCATTCCCCACTTTGCTTCTAAGGCTGTGCCCCTAACCAACCTGACGAAAGGGAAAGGGTCGGTCATGATTAAATGGACCCCCGAGGCTGAGGCAGCATTCCAATTCTTGAAACAAGCCTTATGTAGCCAGCCAGTGTTGTACTCACCCGACTTCTCTAAAGACTTTGTCGTACAAAGTGATGCGTCAGATGTGGGGTTAGGAGCAGTATTGTCCCAGGTCTGGAACGGGGAAGAGCACCCAGTCATTTACCTCAGCAGGAAGTTGAAGTCCCATGAGGTAAATTACGCCACGGTTGAAAAGGAGTGTTTAGCGGTGAAGTGGGCTCTAGATTCCCTTCGGTACTATCTGCTAGGTAGGCACTTTGACATGGTTACGGATCACGCTCCGTTAAAGTGGATGGCTCAAAACAAGGAGACAAATAGAAGAGTGAATAGGTGGTTCCTGGCCCTACAGGAATTCAACTTCACAGTAAAGCATCGCCCTGGCGTTCAAATGGGGAATGTGGATGCTTTGTCTCGAGTACATGAATGCCTGATTGCTGGTGTTCCAACCCCAAGGTTAAAACAAGAGGGGGGGGTATGTGACAGCAGGAAGGTAAAGTCACCTGGTTGCATCCAGGGGGGTAGATATATTTCTCCCAGATTCAGGCTTTATGCCGACTTATACAACTAGGGAGTTGATGAAGCCCAGCTGAGGCTAGTGGGCTCATGAATGACTCATACCTCTAGGGAGAGTGCTGGGCGTCGTGAGACAGGGAGTTGATGAGACCAGCTGAAGCTTGTCAGCTCATTTAGGCCTCTATAAGAACTCCCAGCTTCATTAGATGTTAGCTCATGCCTGGAACCAGACCTGTGTGGACTGTCTAGGGAGAGTGAACCCCTGTGCGGTGAGGCAAAGCCTGTGTGGCTATTTGTTTGGACTTTTACTAAACCAGGGACTTAGGGACTAGGACAGCACCAGGCTGATCCCAGTTGTTAGTTTAGGAAACCTGCATGTTTAGTCAGAGGTCAAACTGACCATGATTTATTTTGTTTGTTTCTTTTTGGCTTTGCTGTGTTTTTGTCACTGTACATAGAGAAATAAACCGCACCTTTTGATTTTGAAAACCACAACCTCCGTCTGCTGGCCCTGTTTTTGTGTGGGGAGCCCAACCAGGGGGTCACACACACCCGCTACCGAGTTAACCCCCTCACAGTTGGTGGAGAACCAGTGGCAGTTTTTTTTAAGCCAGCATGGAGGAGATACTGAAACAGCTGGCTCTAGCAAATGCTAATCAACAGCAGACAAATGCAGGTTTGCAAAGGAGCCTTGCAGCCCAGCAGCAAGCTCATCAACAAGCCCAGCAGCAATCTGAGGCCCGCTTCATAGACCTGTTACAGAAGCAAGAGCAGAGACTACAACAAATGGAAGCAGTAATGCAGCAACGTCCGCAGACCAGTGAGGAAAGCCGTCCCACTAATACCGCGTCCTTTGGGGTGAGTCGTTTATTGACAAAAATGACTGGAGAGGATGATCCAGAGGTATTTTTGACCACATTTGAAAGGACTGCTGAAAGAGAAAAGTGGCCTGAGGAGCAGTGGGCTGGACTGGTGGCTCCTCTGTTAACTGGTGAATCGCAGAAGGCTTACTATGACCTAGAGCCTGACCAAGCAAAAGACTATGTGATGCTAAAAGCTGAAATATTGGCAAGGCTGGGTGTCACCCTGGCTGTCCGGGCTCAGCGTGTGCATAACTGGACTTTCCAGCTTGGAAAACCCCCCAGGTCTCAAATGTATGATCTCATTCACCTGAGCAGGAAGTGGCTACAGCCAGAGACTTTGTCCGCACCAGAGATTGTGGAACGTGTTGTAATGGATCGGTTTTTGAGAGCTCTTCCTACTGCCATCCAAAAGTGGGTAAGCCATGGAGACCCAGAGACGGCCGGTGGTCTTGTGGATCGTGTAGAGAAATACTTGGCTACAGAGAACCTGACGGCCTCTTCCAGAGACACTCGGACTTTCCACCCTAAGACCAGACCATCCCCAGGGGCGGATAAGAGGATTCCAAGGGGTGAGGGTGGAGAGAGTGAGAGGGTGGGAGCTCTACCCCAAGTTTGGCGAGAACAGCCTGGGAAATCAGCGGCTCAAGAGGCCGCAAGAAGGATCGTTTGCTACCGCTGCCGGCAAGCGGGACATATTGCAGCCAATTGCCCGGTTGTGGAGGAACCCATGCAGTGTGACTTTCTGACGGGCAGACGTCAGTCGCTGTGTGCGACAGTCGCATGCACTGCCATTCGAGGAACTGAGAAACATTTATGCAAAATGTGTATTAATGGTAGAAATGTTGTGGTATTACTGGATTCAGGTAGCCTTGTGACCCTGATAAAGGCTGAATTAGTTAAAACAGAGGTCTCTGGGAATAGCAAGGTAGCTGTTATTTGTGTGCATGGGGACACCCGAGAGTATCCAGTGACTACAGTGTGTTTCGAGACCCCCAAAGGTACCCTCTCTCATCCAGTGGGCTTAGTATCTCAGTTACCGCATGACGCCATTGTGGGAAGGGATTTTCCGAAGTTCTGGGAACTGTGGGATGATCCTGAGCCCCCCACTGGTGCCCCTATGTACCAGGAATGTGATAGCCAGAACTCCTCTGAGAGTGGTGAGGACTCTCCAGAATTTCCCTTGTCAGTATTTGCAGGGGAGACTCAAGAAACTGGAGAGGAGCCCACCTCCTCAGACGAAAACCTACCGTCTGTGGAGTTTTCTGATCTGGAGGTTCACAGGGAAAATTTTGCCACAGAACAGTTAAAAGACCCCGCCCTAATAAAGGCACGGGAAAACGTAGTGGAAATAGATGGCGAGTTAGTGAACCCAGATAATACCTGCACTTACCCATACTTCAGCGTAGAGAAGGACCTACTGTATCGGGTGGCAAAAAGGGCAGATGAAACCGTTGAGCAGCTGGTGGTGCCCAAACCTTACAGGAAGTTGGTGTTGGAGTTGGCCCATGGGCACATTCTTGGAGGTCATCTGGGGACAGAGAAAACCCGAGAGAGGGTATTACAGAGATTCTATTGGCCTGGGGTGATGAAGGACATAGAAAATTATTGTTCCTCCTGCCCTGTGTGTCAGAGGTCGGCCCCGATGCCACATTTCCGTAGCCCGCTGGTCCCTCTACCCATCATTGAGGTCCCGTTTGAGAGAATCGCAATGGATTTGGTAGGTCCTATAATCAAGTCCGCTAGGGGGCACCAGTACATATTGGTTATAATGGACTATGCCACCCGTTATCCAGAAGCGATCCCTCTCAGAAATACCTCGGCCAAAACCATAGCCAAAGAGCTATCTCTTGTTTTTAGCCGGGTGGGTATTTGTAAAGAACTGCTTACGGACCAAGGTACACCCTTTATGTCCCGGGTTATGAAAGAGCTGTGTAAATTGCTCAAAGTGACGCAATTGCGTACATCTGTGTATCACCCCCAAACCGATGGGCTGGTTGCAAGATTCAACAAAACCCTAAAACAAATGTTGAAGAAAGTGGTGGATAGAGATGGAAAGGATTGGGACTGTCTACTTCCTTATTTGATGTTTGCTATTAGGGAGGTGCCCCAATCCTCTACGGGATTCTCCCCCTTTGAGTTACTGTATGGGAGACACCCAAGAGGGCTGTTGGATATTGCCAAGGAAACTTGGGAAAGTGAGAGTTCTCCCCACAGGAGTGTGATTGAGCATGTCGCCCTGATGCAAGATCGAATTGCACAGGTAATGCCCATCGTGAAGGAACATTTGGCCCAAGCGCAGTTGGCACAGCAGAGAGTGTACAACCGTGGAGCAAAGACCCGTACCTTTTCCCCGGGGGATAGGATATTGGTACTTGTCCCTACGGTTGAAAGTAAATTCCTTGCCAAATGGCAAGGCCCCTACGAGATAATGGAAAAAGTGAGCGAAGTGAATTACAAGGTCAGACAACCAGGAAGGCGAAAGCCCGAACAGATATATCACGTTAATCTGTTGAAAGCCTGGAGGGATAGAGAGTCCCTAGTCGCAGAAACTTGGTCACCAGCTCAAACTGGTTGCGTGATTCCGGAGGTTGGAATAGCAGCCACCTTGTCACAACCCCAACAACAGGAGGTTAAGGAGTTTGTGCTTCGCAACAAGGAGGTGTTCTCTGAGCTGCCGGGACAAACATCTGGGGTAGAGCATGATATTATTACCCCGCCCGGTGAAAGGGTGAAGTTAAAACCCTATCGGATCCCAGAGGCCCGACGGGAGGCAATACGGGAGGAAGTACAGAAAATGCTGAACTTAGGGGTGATAGAGGAGTCCCAAAGTGATTGGTCTAGTCCCATTGTGTTGGTGCCTAAACCGGATGGGAGCTGGCGATTTTGTAACGATTTTCGTCAGTTGAACAAAGTTACAAAATTTGACACCTACCCCATGCCACGTATAGATGAGTTGATCGACCGGCTGGGAACAGCCCGATACATGACGACTCTTGACCTCACAAAAGGGTATTGGCAAATTCCCCTGGCCAAGTCGGCCAAAGAGAAAACCGCATTTGTAACCCCAGACGGGGCGTTCCAATATAAGAGAATGCCGTTCGGGTTACAGAATGCGCCGGCCACATTCCAGCGGAAAATGGACCAGATACTGAGGCCCCATCGGAAGTATGCTGCGGCTTACCTGGATGACGTAATTGTCCATAGCACAGATTGGGCCTCACATCTGCCAAAAGTGCAAGCAGTCCTAGACTCTATCCGGGAAGCGGGGTTTACGGCTAACCCCAAGAAGTGTACCATTGGGCAGGAGGAGGCCAAATATCTTGGGTACACCATTGGCAGGGGAGTAATAAAACCCCAACTCAACAAAGTCGAGGCCATCCAGAGTTGGCCACGTCCCAACAGCAAGAAGCAGGTACGAGCCTTTCTGGGAATCGCGGGTTATTATCGGCGCTTCATTCCCCACTTTGCTTCTAAGGCTGTGCCCCTAACCAACCTGACGAAAGGGAAAGGGTCGGTCATGATTAAATGGACCCCCGAGGCTGAGGCAGCATTCCAATTCTTGAAACAAGCCTTATGTAGCCAGCCAGTGTTGTACTCACCCGACTTCTCTAAAGACTTTGTCGTACAAAGTGATGCGTCAGATGTGGGGTTAGGAGCAGTATTGTCCCAGGTCTGGAACGGGGAAGAGCACCCAGTCATTTACCTCAGCAGGAAGTTGAAGTCCCATGAGGTAAATTACGCCACGGTTGAAAAGGAGTGTTTAGCGGTGAAGTGGGCTCTAGATTCCCTTCGGTACTATCTGCTAGGTAGGCACTTTGACATGGTTACGGATCACGCTCCGTTAAAGTGGATGGCTCAAAACAAGGAGACAAATAGAAGAGTGAATAGGTGGTTCCTGGCCCTACAGGAATTCAACTTCACAGTAAAGCATCGCCCTGGCGTTCAAATGGGGAATGTGGATGCTTTGTCTCGAGTACATGAATGCCTGATTGCTGGTGTTCCAACCCCGAGGTTAAAACAAGAGGGGGGGGTATGTGACAGCAGGAAGGTAAAGTCACCTGGTTGCATCCAGGGGGGTAGATATATTTCTCCCAGATTCAGGCTTTATGCCGACTTATACAACTAGGGAGTTGATGAAGCCCAGCTGAGGCTAGTGGGCTCATGAATGACTCATACCTCTAGGGAGAGTGCTGGGCGTCGTGAGACAGGGAGTTGATGAGACCAGCTGAAGCTTGTCAGCTCATTTAGGCCTCTATAAGAACTCCCAGCTTCATTAGATGTTAGCTCATGCCTGGAACCAGACCTGTGTGGACTGTCTAGGGAGAGTGAACCCCTGTGCGGTGAGGCAAAGCCTGTGTGGCTATTTGTTTGGACTTTTACTAAACCAGGGACTTAGGGACTAGGACAGCACCAGGCTGATCCCAGTTGTTAGTTTAGGAAACCTGCATGTTTAGTCAGAGGTCAAACTGACCAGGATTTATTTTGTTTGTTTCTTTTTGGCTTTGCTGTGTTTTTGTCACTGTACATAGAGAAATAAACCGCACCTTTTGATTTTGAAAACCACAACCTCCGTCTGCTGGCCCTGTTTTTGTGTGGGGAGCCCAACCAGGGGGTCACACACACCCGCTACCGAGTTAACCCCCTCACAATATATATATATATATATATATATATATATATATATATATATATATATATGTAGCGCCCTCCACTCTCTCTCTCTTGCTCCGGTCTCTTTCTCTCTGGCTTTTGTCTAGGGGTGCCTTGGAGGAGAGAGAGTGTGGGGTCACCACGCCAAGCTTTCACCGCAGATGTTTGTGTGGTGTGAGCAAAGTTTCTTTACCTTCGGGTCGGTGTTCGGTGTTTGGAGCCTCCGCTTCTTCTGTGGAACAGTGTCTGCCAGTAAATGAGCCCCACACCAATAAAAGTCCAACACTCCTTTATTTTCCAATGTCAGGATGAAACACAATCAGTTGGACTCCCTCAACGAACAGACAGGGGGTGTGGATACGAGTAGGCCCAGGCACAATGAACTCTCCTATTCCTCTATCAGCGAATAGGCTTGGCGCATGGTCTCTGCCACCAACCGTGAATATTTTGGTCGCTGCCACCGACAGGGTGAACTGTGAACCTTCCTCCTGACTGAATACATTCAAAAGTCATTGATAAAAAAAAAAAAAGCGTGGGGGTTCCCCAGAATTCAATTAGCAGGCCCTTCAGGTCTGGAATGGATATTAAGGGGAACCCCGCCGCAAATTTAAAAAAAAATTGACGTGGGGTTCCCCCAAATATCCATTCCAGGCCCTTCAGATCTGGCATAGATTTTAAGGGGAACTCCACCCCAAATTAAAAAAAAATGGCGTGGAGTCCCCCTAAAAATCCATACCAGACCCCTTATCCGAGCACACAACCTGGCCGGCCGCAGGGGAAAAGGGGGGGGACGAGAGAGCGGCCCCCCTCCCTCCTGAACCGTACCAGGCCACATGCCCTCAACATGGGGAGGATGTCCCCATGTTGATGGGGACAAGGGCCTCATCCCCACAACCCTTGCCCGGTGGTTGTGGGGGTCTGCGGGCGGGAGGCGTATCGGAATCTGGAAGACCCCTTTAACAAAGGGGACCCCCAGATCCCGGCCCCCCCCTATGTGAATTGGTAAGGGGTACATTGTACCCCTACCATTTCTCAAAGAAAGCGTAAAAAAATGTTTAAAAAAAACACACAAACACCTTGAAAAAGTCCTTTATTTAAAAAAAAAAAAACATTCCAGCGGTGAAATCCAGTGTCCCGCGGCGATCCCGATGTGCAGCGCTGTCCTTCATTGGTTGTGCCTGAGCGGACCTGATGGGGAACTCCCTCTCAGTATTTTAAATGTATAGACCCGCCCCTTCTAAAGTTCCCCATCAGGTCCGCTCAGCGGACCAGATGCGGAACATGAGAAGGGGCGGGTCTATACATGTATTACCAAAGTGAGAGCAGTTCCCCATCAGGTCCGCCCCCTCGGTATGTCGGACCCGCCTACGTCATTGGCTTGAGCGGGGAACTTCCTTCACTGTGTAATTTAAATTTACATAGTGAAGGAAGTTCCCCGCTCAAGCCAATGACGTAGGCGGGTCCGACATACCGAGGGGGCGGACCTGATGGGGAACTGCTCTCACTTTGGTAATACATGTATAGACCCGCCCCTTCTCATGTTCCGCATCTGGTCCGCTGAGCGGACCTGATGGGGAACTTTAGAAGGGGCGGGTCTATACATTTAAAACACTGAGAGGGAGTTCCCCATCAGGTCCGCTCAGGCACAACCAATGAAGGACAGCGCTGGACATCGGGATCGCCGCGGGACACTGGATTTCACCGCTGGAATGTTTTTTTTTTTTTTTTTTTAAATAAAGGACTTTTTCAAGGTGTTTGTGTGTTTTTTTTAAACATTTTTTTACGCTTTCTTTGTGAAATGGTAGGGGTACAATGTACCCCTTACCAATTCACATAGGGAGGGGCCGGGATCTGGGGGTCCCCTTTGTTAAAGGGGTCTTCCAGATTCCGAAAAGCCCCCCGCCCGCAGACCCCCACAACCACCGGGCAAGGGTTGTGGGGATGAGGCCCTTGTCCCCATCAACATGGGGACATCCTCCCCATGTTGAGGGCATGTGGCCTGGTACGGTTCAGGAGGGAGGGGGGGCCGCTCTCTCGTCCCCCCCTTTTCCCCTGCGGCCGGCCAGGTTGCGTGCTCGGATAAGGGGTCTGGTATGGATTTTTAGGGGGACTCCACGCCATTTTTTTTTAAATTTGGGGTGGAGTTCCCCTTAAAATCCATGCCAGATCTGAAGTGCCTGGAATGGATATTTGGGGGAACCCCACGTCAATTTTTTTTTTAAATTTGCGGCGGGGTTCCCCTTAATATCCATTCCAGACCTGAAGGGCCTGGTAATTGAATTCTGGGGAACCCCCACGCTTTTTTTTTTATTTTATCAATGACTTTTGAATGTATTGCCGGGAGCCGACAATTCATTAATAGCCGCAAGTCAGTTTTAAATGACTTTTTTTCTTTCAAAAATGACATTTTTTGCAGGGACAGTTCTAAGCACGGGAAACATGCGCCACTTTATATGCATATCATACACACCCCCCAGGTACGAAATTTAAAGGAAAATTTCACTTTTATTTTTTCATTTTAAGCATTATTAAAATCACTGCTCCCGAAAAAACGGCAGTTTTTAAAACTTTTTTTTGCATTGATACATGTCCCCTGGGGCAGGACCCAGGTCCCCAAACACTTTTTAGGACAATAACTTGCATATTAGCCTTTATAATTAACACTTTAGATTTCGAACGTTCGAGTCCATTGTATTTAATAGGGTTCTAAAGTTCACACAAACATTTTGTCTGTTCGCAGGTTCTGGTGCGAACCGAACAGGGGGGTGTTCGGCTCATCCCTGTTTACCAGTATGCTTTGAATCTTTGACTTTCCACCCTCTCCCTTCTGGGAAGCCTATACTTAAGTGTTTACTGCTGTATTGATCATGTTCCTGAATTTATTCACTCTTGAGAAGAGGAGATTAAGGGGGGATATGATCAACATGTACAAATATATAAGGGGTCCATATAGTGAACTTGGTGTTGAGTTATTCACTTTACGGTCAACACAAAGGACAAGGGGGCACTCTTTACGTCTAGAGGAAAAGAGATTTCACCTCCAAATACGGAAAGGTTTCTTCACAGTAAGAGCTGTGAAAATGTGGAATAGACTCCCTGCAGAAGTGGTTCTGGCCAGATCAGTAGATTGCTTTAAGAAAGGCCTGGATTCTTTCCTAAATGTACATAATATAACTGGGTACTAACATTTATAGGTAAAGTTGATCCAGGGAATATCTGATTGTCTCTTGGGGGATCAGGAAGGAATTTTTTCCACTGCTGTTGCAAATTGGATCATGTTCTGCTGGTTTTTTTCGCCTTCCTGTGGATCAACTGTGGGTATAGAATTCGGTATATGGGACTGTATGATATTATTATTTTATTTTTTTATGGTTGAACCTGATGGACTTGTGTCTTTTTTCAACCTGACTAACTATGTAACTATGTTCCCCCACCTCAAACTCTGTTGGAGAGCCAGAGAGTGCAAAACCACCTCAAACTTTGTTAGAGAGCCAATGAGTACACCAACCTCAAACGTTGTTAAGCCCCGCAACCATGGGCCATATATGAGCCAAAATCAGCCGGTAGAGTAGAAACCAGCCAACAATCGGCCCGTGTGTACAGGTCCTTGTCCGACAGAAGCCAACCTCACGACCGGCTTTTGTCGAATGAGAATGCTGTAAAACCAGCAGCCAATCGACATCTTATCAGCTCTCTCGGCCAATGGTTACGAGCGCTGACCGGTGTGTTCTGGCAGGTGGGCGGTCCCCCTGTCAGAACACAATAGCACAGCAAGGAAATTGCTGTACTAATATTGGGTAGTTAGTACAGCGAGCTCCTAAAGAGCTCTTCAGTTTTTTGTTTTCGTTCAGCCTGCTGGGCCAGTGAGTACACCAACCTCAGTGAGTACACTAACCTCATACTTTGTTAGAGAGTCAGTGAGTATACCACACTCAAACTGTTTAAAAATCCAGTGATTACACCAACCTTTAACTTTGTTGAAGAGCCAGTGAGAACACCAACCTCAAAATGTATTAGCGAGCCAGTGAGTACACCAGCCTCAAACTTTGTTACAGAACCAGTAAGTACACCAACCTTAAACTTTATTACAGAACCAGTGAGTACACCAGCCTCAAACTTTATTAGTGAGCCAGTAAGTACACCAACCTCAAACTTTATTAGTGAGCCAGAAAAGTACACCAACCTCAAACTTTATTAGTGAGCCAGTGAGTACACCAACCTCAAACTTTATTACAGAACCAGTGGGTACACCAGTCTCAAACTTTATTACAGAACCAGTGAGTACACCAACCTCAAACTTTCTTAGTGAGCCAGTAAGTACACCAACCTCAAACTTTATTACAGAACCAGTGAGTACACCAACCTCAAACTTTATCAGTAAACCAGTGAGTACACCAACCTCAAACTTTATCAGTAAACCAGTGAGTACACCAACCTCAAACTTTATTACAGAACCAGTGAGTACACCAACCTCAAACTTTATCAGTAAACCAGTGAGTACACCAACCTCACACATTATTACAGAACCAGTGAGTACACCAACCTCAAACTTTATCAGTAAACCAGTGAGTACACCAACCTCACACATTATTACAGAACCAGTGAGTACACCAACCTCAAACTTTATTACAGAACCAGTGAGTACACCAACCTCAAACTTTATTACAGAACCAGTGAGTACACCAACCTCAAACTTTATTACAGAACCAGTGAGTACACCAACTTCAAACTTTATTACAGAACCAGTGAGTACACCAACCTCCAACTTTATTAGTGAGCTAGTGAGTAAACCAACTTCAAACTCTGTAGGAGAGTTAGTCAGTACACCAACTTCAAACTCTGTAGGAGAGTTAGTCAGTACACTAACCTCAAACACTGTCGAAGAGCTAGTGAATACATCAACCTCTGTTGGGGAGCTAGTGAGTAGACCCATCTCAAACTGTGTTGGAGAGTCAGCCAGCACACCCATCTCAAACTGTTTTAAAGAACTATTAAGTACACCCATCTCAAATGCTCTTAGAGAGTCAGTTGGTACATCTATCTCAAACTTTGTTAGATAGCCAGTAGTATAGTAAGTACAGGACCCAGAAGCAAGCAGTGATTCCAGCTTCCAGAGGCATCAGCCATTTATGGTATATACGTAGTTACATTGAATCAATGTAACAATATAAAATGTATACCTAGAGCAGCTTCCAAATGCCCTGACACTATGACTATTCTGCCCCCCATTTTTATAGCGATGGGGGCTAGCTTATCCAAAAGCCCCCTTGTTGGTCCTTCTAAGCCTGTTGGCCATAGTTTAAAGGTCATGCAGTGGATTATAGTTTACAAAAAAGTTCTCCTGGGTGAATATACATATAAGTTTGCCTGCGACGCTCAAACACACTCATTGTAGCAGTGAACTCAAACATCATCATCTTAACAATGAACAGCGAAGCCACTTGGCCCTCCATTAGCACACTACTAGAAAGGTTTGCCTGGTGGTCTCCTCTGCCTCCAGACATCATGTTAGTACTAAAAGGTACTAGTTTTAGCTATTAGTACCAAGTTATAGACCTCAGAGAAGCTCAATCAGTTAAACGTGTCACTGTCATTAATATACTCCGCTCCTGCGAGAAACAGATCCATTAAGCATGTTATAACCATTAATACACTCCATTCCTCTGAGAGAGCAATCCATTAAGCGTGCCACTATCATTAATATTCTGTGGTCCTGGGGGGGAACACATTTTTTAAATATGTTTCTTCCATTAGCGTGATGTGTATATTGAACACTACCCCATTAGTGAATGGTCTGATCATTGTGCTGGTGCATAGATGCCAACTCTCTGTCCTGGTTTTCAATGATGGCCAATGATGACGTAAAATCTTTTTTTTTGTTTCTTTGTAAGCCGGAATGCTTTCATTTATAAATAATTCTTAGTATTTTTATGTGAATTTGTTCTGTGCAGCAGTATTTAAAGCAACCGCAGGATGTGCAACCCCACTGGAGCACCCTTCACCCCTGAACCCACTTTGTCCCATACCTTTTTCCCATTTTCTGGCTGGTCATCTAATGTCCTGGAGTCCTGCATTAGAAGTGGGTGACAATAAGCTGCAGGGAATGGAGCTTTTATAGGTACATGAGCACAGTTCTCTGAAGCTCCTCTAAGCCCAGCCTGGGGTAATGTCACGCCCCCTATTGGTGTCAGTGACACATGGGCTCAGGACTCATGGGCTCAGGACTCATGGGCTCAGGAAAGAGGGTTGAATGGTGATGGGTCTCATTCAGTCCATAACAGACCGGCAGCATAACACCGATTAGAACCTGGAGGGGCAAGGCATGGAGAGGGTAAAAAAAATATATATATATTTTTTCTAAATGGGAGAGGGGCTTTTCACTAAAAAGTTGGTGAAAATGGGCTCTAAATAAAACCGTTTTATAAGAAAAATATATGACCTGCTTTTGTTGCTTCAAAAAAATGCTATTTGCCTGGTTGTCACTGGCTTTGGCCTTTTCTGCATACTTGTCTCTGTTCAGTCTCAGAAGTCACTATGCAAAAGACATACATCCTGAGACCTAGTCTGTATAGACAGTTTGGCAACTTTCTGACTGCCGTCGGAAAAACTGCGATGGACCATACACACGGCCGGAATTCCCGGCCAGAAGCTCTCATCGCAGTTTTTACGACGGGAAAACCGGTCATGTGTACGGGGCATTAGAAGTAAAATTCAATGTGATTTATTCTAGCTTGACACTGTAACGGGAAGGCCCGGGGAGCTCAGAATCGCTTAGAAAGTATGAGATACCCTTGGTTCAGCTCCCCCAATGCCTCTTATGTGTCAACCACCCTGTGTCTCTATTAGGGGCACAGGGTGAATGAAAACCCCAATATGGTCTATGATAGCCATATTCAATGCTGCACATACATTGTATCTAGATTGGATGTGTACTGTGAGGGGGGGGGGGTTGTGTAATCATTGCTGTGGGGAGTTAAGGTGATTTGCATTCTATTGTCTTTTATGAATTAAGTCTGCTACTGTGACGATGTGGATTGGAGCTGGTCGACCGTCTGGCTGCATATTATGGGATGTTGAAGTGTCTCCTGTGAGGAGGGGGGGGAATCACCCCTCCTGCTAAGACTGTTTACTGAAGAAGTTTGAACACACCTGACCTGTATCACCATTGTCATTGGACAGTTTAACCCACCCTGTTCCCCAAGGATGGGAGGGAAGGGTTTTGAAGAGAAATGTGTTACCATGTGTTTTGAAAATAAAGTCATTCCCTGTTTTGGAACTTGAAATACAGAGCGTTGTCTCGTATCCTGGAAGAGACAGAGTACGTCTCGTTTCTTCTGGAAGGATTAATCTTATGGGAAGTGGTCGCCTGGCTGTGGAGGATCGACAGGGAATTTGTGTCCAGGAGAGGGAAGATTCTAAACGGCGTTACCCCCTTTCGTATTTGGGGTGCCGTTACAGACACATACTTTGGAAATTTTTCAAGCCTTTCCTTTATGGTATGTAGTCATGCCCCCATAGGGGTTGCTGAATGTTGTGGTTCACCTGTCACCCTGCCCAGCAAAACATCCACCTCTCAGTCACTCAGAGAAACAGAACAGTCCATAAGCTTCGTTTTTTTATTTGAGGTGATTGAACTTGGATGGGAATAGGAAATTATGGGACTCCCAGGAGATTCAGTGTAACTTGCTTGGGACTACTATATACACGCCTGTATACAGTATAGACTCTTCTCTCCAGCACAAACACTTGCTTAAGACCTCTTTTCCTTCCCTCCTCCAGCACTTCATTTGCTGCAGACTGTTACTCCTCCAGCACTTCACTTGCTGCAGACTTTTACTCCCCCAGACTAGCTAGCACTTCATGGTTAGGCCTGACACTAACTCAGCCAGGCCTCAGTGGATTGCCTTTTGCGGGCAGGGGCCTCGGGCCCCTATGGTATAGAAATGGTTTAGGTGCTAGCTGTCCTCTATTCAGCTACCAATCCCAGATAGCTCTCTTCAGACCCCAGTCCTCTCTGCTGGTTCTGCACCCATCTCTAAAACTGCAAACTCACAGTTCTCTCAGTCGTGCCTCCCCAGTCCTCCCGACTGTGCTTCACTCACCAGCCCTCCTGGCTGCGACCAGTTGTCCTCACTGGAGTCTCTTACCAGTGTCTGTCCCAATGTCCTCTTCTTGGTCTCTCATGTGCCTCTCCTTCCAGGATATCTTCTTTCCTCCTGGATGCACCTGAGCCCCAGCCAAAGGTAACCCTCCCCCCAACTGGGGAGCCCCCTGTGGGCCCCGACAGCCTCCACACTCTCTCACTCCAGCTCTTCCACCCGACAACTCCTCCCCAGCTGGATTGACCCTGGGTATTTAAGGAGGCCTGCCCCCTGCCAATCCAAGGGTTGGTCAAAGCTCCTCAAAATACCCCAGGCAGCTCCACCTCACCTCTCATCCTCTCTTTCCAGCACCCTCTAGAAAGAAGAGGGAGGCGACAGTGATGCTACCTGTGAGTCACTCAGCCCTGCCCTGAGCCACTCCCAGTCCAGAATGAAAACAAACAGGCCTAGCAACCAACTAGGCCTGCCTAAATTTTCCTACTCTACCAGAAAAATCCTCACTCTAGCACCTACCTTACTAGAGGGTGCTACAGGTAAATAACATATTTTTCCTAAATCTTCCCTGTTCTATAAAAGATAAATTAAGAAGCTTACTTTAGAACATATAAAGCACATACACTATATTACCAAAAGTATTGGGACACCTGCCTTTACATGCACATGAAATTTATTGGCATCCCAGTCTTAGTCCGTAGAGTTCAATATTGAGTTGGCCCACCCTTTGCAGCAATAACAGCCTCAAATCTTCTGGGAAGGCTGTCCACAAGGTTTAGGAGTGTGTCTATGGGAATTTTTGACCATTCTTCCAGAAATGCATTTGTGAGGTCAGGCACTGATGTTGGACGAGAAGCACTGGCTCGCAGTCTCTTCTATAATTCACCCCAAAAGTGTTCTCTATAAGGTTGAGGTCAGGACTCTGTGCAGGCCAGTCAAGTTTCTCCACCCCAAATTCGCTAATCCATGTCTTTATGGACCTTGCTTTGTGTACTGGTGTGCAGTCATGTTGGAACAGGAAGGGACCATTCCCAAACTGTTCCCACAAAGTTGGGAGAATTAAATTGTCCAAAATGTCTTGATATGCTGGTGCCTTAAGAGTTCCCTTCACTGGAACTAAGGGGTCAAGCCCAACGCCTGAAAAACAACCCCACATCATAATCCCCCCTCCACCAAATGATTTGGACCAGTGCACAAAGCAAGGTTCATAAAGACATGGATGAGCGAGTTTGGGGTGGAGGAACTTGACCTCAACCCGATAGAACACCTTCGGGATGAATTAGAGTACAGACTGCGAACCAGGCCTTGTAAATACATAAACAATATAAACCGCACATTGCTTTTATACCCTTTATTTTGTGATCACTTTTTACATTTGTCCTATGTTTGTAAGACAAATTTTATTCAATAAACCCCCCCATTGGTTTTATTGACCTGCACCATTTGGAGTTTTTCTTTTCTCCCACCCTTGCGTCTACTCTGAGTCTGGACTGGTTCGGAGCCTGTATGATTAGAGGAGCTTCCATCGTGTGAGCTGTTTATCGAACCACCCCATTTAAGTCGGTCTGAGGCATCCAGGACTTCCAGTTCCATCATTTCTGGTCACGGTGACCACCAAGCCCGATTGACCCACTGTCGTACGACAGGTGGGTCCACCATCTGTGGTAAGAGTTCCCAACTGTATCATCTGTGCCTTATATTGTGAGTCCCACCATCAACATTGGGGTCCCTCTGCCAGTTTATGCTGTGGTGGTGTTGTCCAAGAGAAGACATCCATTCAAATTGTACACATATTGTTTGGACTTTTTTTCGTTTCTTTATCACAGTTTTGTGTAGCCCTCAGGGGTCACACTTTTTTGACTCCTATGGAGGACAGTTCATATGCAAAACTGTCCTTTGGAGTGGATTTTTTATGAACTTCATCTATATATTAGTTCACTAGCACATATTGCATTTCAGATATAAGTTACTTACCTGTCTTATAGTTGCTTTAACTAGCCCCTTTTAGCGCTGCACTATTTGTTTATATTTGTAAATACATAAGCCTTCTCTCTTTACAAGAACAGCTTTACCCTGGGCAGCTCACAGCTTTAACAGATCCCTCAGGTACTCCTCAACCCTGTACACAGCGTACCCCTGAACTCTGCACTCTGTAGGTATCGCACCCATGAACTTTGCATTCTGTACGTATCGCACTCCTCAACTATACACTTTGTACGTAACACACTCCTGAACCCTGTACTTTGTACGTAGCGCACTACTAGTGCACAACCAGCCATTTGAGGGCAACCATACTGCTGATACGGCCCAAGATTAAATTGAGTTTCACACCTCTAATATAGAGGAAGGGAGTGTATAGCTAAGGGTGGTCCAACAACAACAAAACAGTGGAACATACCAAACACTAAAAAGAATACAACAAACAGGCTGCTATGACAGTACAGTCACCAAATCAGTATGACAGGCAGGCAACTTACATATTATTTTAGAAGGAGGTCAACAATGGCAGCCTTCATATTTCTTTCAGTATAAATTTCCTTTGAAATGCAAACAGTGTCTATATGCATTTTAATTCATTTGTCACAGTTGCGTACCTTGCAGTTTTCCTCTGAGACAGTTTTATGTGTAATATTTATATGCTTGACTAGGCAGCGTCTGGAAACCATTTTAAAAGTTGGCAACTCTGCAGCTGTTGGGTCTCATATATTGATATGCAGGGACTACTATGAATGCAAACCTACAGTAACCTAACCTAACCTGGTGGTTGCAATCTGTTGATAGTCCAACCTAGTCACATATTGTTTCTAGCTAGGTATGTAATGACAAGAAATAAATGCACAGTTCAGATGTTTGTATTGAAACATTTTATTAATACAAGGTATAGAAATCTGTTCGATCAGTGTGATAATAGGAAAGAAAGGGAACGCTTACGGTATTTTAATGGAAGCCCTGAAGATAGCATTGGTTTAAGGCAGGGGTCCCCAAACTTTCTAAAGATAGGGTCAGTTTATTGTCCTTCAAACTTTAGGGGGGCCGGACTGTGCCCAGTGGGAGTAAACAATGCCCGATCTTTGGTATTAGTGGGAGAAATAGTAGGTGTCAGTGGAAGGAATTATGCCCCATTGTAGGTGTCAGTGGAAGGAATTATGCCTCAAGGGCCAGATAAAAGCAAGCAGAGGGACGCATCTGGCCCCAGGGCCACAGTTTAGAGAACACTGGTCTAAGGTATACCAGCTTAGCAGGGAAGTGAGCCTAGACTCACCCAGCAGCCAGCCTATTCAGATGGAGGCCAACAATGCTAACCGGGCAGCTAGCATTTTCAGATGAAGGCCAGCAATGGCAACCCACATATTTTTCTTATGACAGATCTACTTTAAAGTAGAAGTCCAGACTAGAACTATCTATGCTTTAAACTGCTCCCACCCCAATTCTAACACCTATAGTAACTACCTTGTAAAAGGGCAGCCAGTTATGCTTAGTTAGTTCTATCCTGGACTTTTATGTATGGCAATTTTTACAAAGTTATATTGGTTCAGCTTGGACCAATGTAAGTATGTATGTGCCATATCTAGCCAACCCCTGTGAAAGCCCGAAATCACTGTAGTAGGCACTGCTACTACAGTGATCACCGCTAGCTTCTGAGTCTGGTGCCAAGCACTTGACACATGCACCATTCAGGGAAAGCTTTGCATTTTCTCAAGGGATTCAAAGTGTTCTCTGATTTGACGAGGTGAAGAGGTAGGGTGGTGACATCACAATTCTCCACCTTGTTCAATCAAAGAACACTTTGCATTCATTGAGAAATGGCAACATAGTCTTCATGCTATTGACAATCACTGTAGTAGTGCTGTCTAAGACCCCATATCACATGTAGATTTTCTGCAGATTTTTGTCTTTAGATTTACCAAAACCAAGTTGTGCAAGGGCCTGCCTGATATACAAATTGAAACTCTTAAGGTTTGACCTCATATTATATGGTTTTGGTAAATCTGAAGACAAAAATCTGCAGAAAATCTAATGCCGCGTACACACGATCGTTTTTAATGTCATTTTCAAAAACAACGTTTTTCTCGACGTGATTTTTCTTGTTTCCTCTCAAGCCTGTCTTGCATACACACGTTCATTAAAAAAAAACGCTTGAGCAAAGCGCAGTGACGTACAACACGTACGACGGCACTATAAAGGGGAAGTTCCATTCGAATGGTGCCACCCTTCATGTTAGTAAAGTTTGTTGAGCGACGATTCGCGCTTTTCAGCCTCGTGCTTTTCAGTCCGTTACAGCGTGACGAATGTGCTATCTCCATTACGAACGTTAGTTTTACCAGAACGAGCGCTCCCATCTCATACTTGATTCTGAGCATGCGCATTTTTTTTTCCCCCTTGTAAAAGCATACACACTACCGGTTTTCACGTCGTTAAAAAAAACGACGTGAAAAACGACGTGAAAAAATGGAGCAGGTTCTCATTTTTTTTAGCCCATTTTTCACGTCATTAAAAATGCTCTGGAGCCTACACACGATCGTTTTTAATGCCCAATTTAAAAAATTTAATTTTTAACGACGTGAAAAACGATCGTGTGTACGCGGCATTAGAGAGGATTTTTTTTTTCTTAAAAGGATGCATGTGATCAGCACAGGGCCAATCAACACTGTCCAGACAGAGGGTCAGGGGTCTTGCAGTCTCATAGGTCAGCCAGAAAACTCCTCCTACAAGCTCTAACCAGTGCTTGGCTGGACATTGAGAAAAAGTATTTAGCAGTTTATATTTACTAAAATAATTGCATTTTCATGTTCTGTATACTGTGGGAGACCAGATATAGTGAATGCAGGCTCCTGGGTTTAATAACACTTTAAGTTGGTCCAATCTGGACCAATGTAACGGCAATATAGACACTTAAAACTTTAGCTGTGAATGAGAGAAACAAACTTAGAATGAACAAGTTGTGCGTGATCCTGGAATAGCTCACTGCTGCTCCTCACCCTGTTCCAGCACTGCAACCTGTTTCAGAATCTTTAGGATTTAACACTTCTGGGAGTGTCAGATGTCTGTATCCTCTGCTGCATACTGTGGTTTACTTTCTCCAGCCCCCACATCACAGAACTAGAGACAACACTGATCTTGTGTATACCAGATCAACAAGAAAGTGAAACTAGACACACCCAAGCAGTTAGCATTTTCAGACCGGGGCCAACATTGACAGCCCACATATTTTTCTTATGACAGATGTACTTTAAGTGAGAGAAACATACAGGTTGCATGTAATCCTAGAGCAACCCACTACTTTTTACTCTGTACCAGCACCGCAGCCTTCTTTAGGATTTGACACTTCTGGGAAAGTTTGCATGCTCATCAATGGCGGAGACTGCGGTCATGTTAAGAATCTAAAATTATGGCAGATCCCCAACTTAGAAATGAGCCTTCACTGTGTGCAGTGATAAAGTGCTGAGTTCCTCTGAAAAGCAACTTGTCCCATTTCAGTAGAAATTCTGGATAACCCTCTGCTACTGCTAGATACTATTTCTAGCAAACTTTGCAATGAAAAACAGGGATTTTTAGTTCACATACATTGCAATACAAGTTTAAGCTGACCAACTGCAACAAAGTAATCCCTCCTGGCCAGTCCTACTCTGCTCTGCCACTGCAAATGCTATGGTGGACACAATGCCAATATGGGGCAAACAGACACAAAAGGGGGGTTCAGGCAGGGGTGGCCTGTCCATTAAGGGAGCATGGGCTTTAAAATAGTGTAGCCCACCCAGGTGTGTTGCAATAGCGAATTAATATTCGCTGTTGTAACACTGATCCTCCTCCCAAGCTAATCAGGAAGTGGGTCTGAAACCCGTCACCCAATTGGCTGAAAGGTCAGGCGATCCTATTGGACGCCTAGGAGGAGGGGAGGAGATATTCGGCGGAAGCGAGGTGGAGGATAAGACACAGGAGCCCGATTCCAGTCGCTGCCTGATGCCTGCCGCTGCCTGATGCCTGATGCTCACCGCTGCCCATTGCTACCCGATGCCTGCCACCTAGATGGGATAACTGCCAAAGGACCGACGGGCAGAAAGTAAGCGGGGGGGGGGGTTTGGTGGTGTTGGTGGTTGTTGTTTTCCGCCCCCCAAAAAAAATAAACCACCAGGTCTAGTCACTGACCTGCATTGCAACAGAAGCAAGATTCACCTGTGCTCAAATCCCAATAGCTTGTACATGCATATAATCTATCAGGTGCTAGAAGGGTTTTTTTCGTGTCTGTTTGCCCCATGTTGGCCTTGTGTCCACTGTAGCATTTGCATTGGCAGAGCAGAGTAGGGCTGGCCATAAGAGGAACTTCGATGCAGTTGGCCAGCTTAAACATGTATTGCATAATCCTTAACTTGGTTACCAATGCAACTACACTCCTCTTCTTGTCTTGCCGAGATAACCCTTTGTAGTTGTGTTACTTCATACTTTGTAGTACTTTACAGACCCAGGTTGTTTGGAATATGCCAAAACCATGATGCACCCCTTTGAATAACTTCAGACCAGGCTCATAATGATTAATATAACTTGAACTAAACATGATGCAGCATATAGTTCAATATAAACAACGACCTGTTCCTAATCCTAAGAATACATAGTGGCCCCAGCATACAGTACCTCCATGAGATGAGAGTCCATTATGGCTTGGATGTCCTCCACAAATCCCGGTTCTTCAATAGTGCCAATGACCGCACTCAGGGGTGATTCTGTAACTCCTGGTCCCACCACAACCCGCCTTTTTGGACCTCAGCCATCCCCCTTTTTTTAGCACAGGTGGGGCTGGCCAGGACCCTGGAAATTGCACTAGAAACATTTAACCTTTTGCCCAGTCTGGGCCAGCTGCTGGCTTACATGCTTCAACCTGCCTACAAGTTGGTTGCCTCCTCCAACCCCTACACCACTACAGGACACAGCAGTAAAATAGGGATCAAGGGAAGGAGCCATAGTGCTCTGTGGGAGAAGGGTACACAGGCATCTGACACTCCCGTAAATGTCAAATCCTGGTAATTCCAAGGAAGGCTGCAGCTGTAGAATGGAAGAAAGCAGGAGATATGGGCTACCATACAGGTAGGTATAATAGCTCCTCTATTGCAGGGAACGTTTTAGGCTACAAATAGGCGCACTTAGACACTCAGCAAAATAACTAAAAAAGTTTTTATATTTTGCCTATAAAGACAAAAACTTAATGAGCTGATCAGTATGCAATTTGCTGAAACCAGTTTGACAATAAAATGAACTGAAAAGTTTAGCTTTCCCATCCTGTACATGCCTAGACTTATTGATTTTTGTACTTCTGATCAATGCCTCCCACCCAGCTCAGGAACCACGGCTGTCTGGAAAATCACAAAGCATTCGAGGAAACTGCAACTTCCCAACAAGCTCAGCAGGTATAGAAGAGGAAATTATTTCAATGTATTATACAGAAATATTTCTTTATTGAGGTATTCTAGGAACATCGACAGCATTTTGACCAATAAATGGAGATGACTGGGTATTATTAGGTGGATATTACCAGCTCAGAGATGACAATACACATGCGCATCCAATGTAATATGTAAAGAACAGAAGAACAAATGAACTTCTAGGGGACACAGCCTCCCATTTATTCATGTAGGACTTTAAAGGATGTGTAATTGTCAAGGAGGCAAGACATAAAATGATTGTATTAAATTAAGAAAACTTTATTACAAATTAATACAATTGTAGGTTGGGTCCAAACATGATCATATAAAATTTAAAATATCCCACTGTACATGTAGGGCAAAATATTATAGTCAAAAAGTCAATTGATGGGAACATTCGATTATCAGTACTGACGCATTTCACTGATTTATCTGTTTCTTCAGGGAATTTTGATCTCCATCAACTGTAAAAACACATTGAAACTAGTCAGCTGCTGCATCTCAAGGAGGAACACCACAGTAGAAGGTCAACTATGCCTCAACCAGTAGGTAAGGGTCACTCTGCCGGACACTGGACCAGTCGAGAGAGAAGGTCAACTCTGCAATATCTTGGTACAGTCACTGTGGGTAGGAACCCACTGGCAAATGGAGGCTACCACAGACTGGGTATTATTATATTAAAAGCTGAAGATTTAAACTGATTGTAAAGTCTTGTTTTTTTTTAAATAACAAACATGTCATACTTAATACTTACAGCCTCTGTGCAGTTGGTTTTGCACAGAGCAGCCTGGATCCTCCTCTTTTCTGGTCCCTCTTCACTGCTCCTGGCCGCTCCCTCTTGTGGAGTGCCCCCTGCTTGCTATGGGGGCACCCAAGCCGAGTCACAGCTCCATGTGTCCATTCAGACACGGAGCCCCGACCCGCCCCGCCCCCCTTCTCCCCTGATTGGCTAACTGATTTTAATTGACAGCCGTAAAGCCAATGGCACCGGTGCTGTGTCTCAACCAATCAGGAGGAGAGTCCCTGGCAGCTAAGACACTCGTGGACATCGCAGGAGAGACATGGGGCTCAGGTAAGTAATTAGGAGGTGCTGAGGAAGGCTGCTACACACATATTGGTTTTACCTTAATGCATAGAATGCATTAAGATAAAAAAAACTTCTGCCTTTACAACTATGACATCTCAGTCACCGTGATAGGAGGATGTAGTGAGGACACTCTAAGCACAGAAACCTCAGATGTCCATGGACACATTTATGTGTTACTTGGGTGGCAAGATGTTAAGAAGTTAAAGCCTTCATCGAGGCTAACTATAAGATACTACTTCAATGGTATATGGCTCTGACCAGATTGGGCTCCTTTGTCCCAGGAGCCTCTACATTGTGCTTCCGTGGTTGCGCCCAGGATGACACACATTATCATGTATGGTGGACGTGGACGTGCTCGAAAGTAAAGCGTTATTGGACGTGCATCTATAATTTTCTTTATTCCCTGACCCAAGTGAACCTTAAGAAATCTCCACAACAAGCTCTATTGGGCTATCCTGTGCAAGAGACACTGAGACACGTGAAATGGTTGATAACATCTTTATCTTTATAGAAGCTCGAATTACCATCGCTTGATTCTGGAAGTCAGCTATTATCTTACAGTACTTGATAAGGTCAAAGCTAAGCGATCTTGGATCATGATAAATGAAAGACTTTCTGCGATTCTTAATGACAGAAATGTTAGAGGATGGATGGTTATTTGATTCTATCCCCCTTTATTATCTTTCTTATTCTTCATCTCCTGGAGGGCTTGCCGTCCACTTTGTTGCGATGTTGTAGAGTACACAGTGCCTGTGATTTGACTGTAACTGGGGCAGGGCGATGGAGGGATGGAGAGGACCCCCCCCCCCGTTTCCCCCTCCCCCCAAAGATATTCTTGTTTGCCCAAACTGTGCAGGTTTGCTCTGTCTCAGATTGACACATTGGATTGGAAAAAAACATTTCACACATATTGAGTAGGACCAGCAGGGTCCCATTCACTTGCTGTTACCTTGTTTTCCTGCAGATTTTGTACTCGCCGGCTCTAACGTTTGAAGTCACATACGCTGATTTGTCACTGACTACAACCTAAGTTGTGAAATTTGATTGATTTGCATTTGCTTTTCCTCCCTTTTCATATGATGTTTTCTTTATTCCTTACTCTTTCTATGCATGGGAGATAATTGTACTCATTTGTCAATCCCACTATGTTTTGTATACCCCCCTTTTCTTATTGGAAAATAATACAAATGATTGGAACAGAAGCTTTTATGAAATTTCAGTGGTTTTCAGACCTACTTTAACCAATTAAAGTGGTTGTAAACGTTTGATTTTTTTTTTTAATAAAAATAACAAACATGCCTACACTTACCTGCTCTGTGCAATCGTTTTGCACAGAGCAGCCCCCATCCTCTTCTTCTGGGGTCCCCTGCCGGCGCTCCAGGTACCTCCTCTTTATCGGGTTCCCCCACGGAAAGATGCTTTACCTGGGGGCACCTGTGCGAGCTTGCTTCCGAGTGTCGCTGCTGCGTCCATTGATTTTCACCCTAAAGTGATTGTAAATGATTGTTTTTTCATAGAAAAATAACAAACATGTTATACTTACCTGCTCTGTGAAATGGTTTTGCATAGAGCAGCCCAGAACCTCCTCTTCTTAGGTGCCCAGTCGGCGCTCCTGGCTTCTCCCCTTCATTGGATGCCCCCACGCAAAGCCGATTACCCTGGGGACACTCATGAGGCCTCAGGTAAGAAAAAGGGGGGGTCTGGGGGAGGGGGGTGCAGCACAGAAGGTTTTTCACCTTAATGTATAGAAAGCATTAAGGTGAAAAACCTTGAGGCTTTAGAACCACTTTAAGCTCCTTGGGTGTGTCCCATATGCCCAAAAATTTAAAGGGACAAAGTGAACTCACAGCAGCTTTCAGCTTGTTGCTATCTTTCTCAGAAAGCTCCTAATTTTAGGTAAAAGTAATCTGGGAGGCTGCAGAGCCACCTAATCATTTTGACTGCATTGACAGTGTAAACCTCCTCCCAGATCCCAGCCCCCTCTGTGGTTCCCGGGCTCTCCCACCCCTCCTGGGAGCCCCAGGGCCACAATAAACCTTGTCAGGATAGTGACATTCTCTAATGTCTTCTGTAGCGTGTGAACCCACTAGAGCTGCCACGACGCGGCGATGTAGTCGACTACGAAAATACGTCGACGTGTGTGAAAGGCGTCGACGCGTCACACGTTGCGAGTTGCAGGTCAAAACACCCTCACCACGGCTTTCAGCGCGGTGCTTCTCTCCCACACACGATCGCCGCTGACTGTCCCCTATCCTCCTCCAGTCCCCATCCATCCTTCTCCATGCTGCTGTCCCCCTCCATGCTGCTCCATGTCCCCCTCTCTTCTCCGTGTCCCCCTCCATGCTGCTCCGTGTCTCCCTCTCTCCTCCGTACATCTGTCCCCCTCCATGCTGCTCAGTGTCTACCTCTCTCCTCCATGCTGCTCCCTGTCCCCCTCTCTTCTCCGTGTCCCCCTCCATGCTGCTCCGTGTCTCCCTCTCTCCTCTGTGCATCTGTCCCCCTCCATGCTGCTCCGTGTCTCCCTCTCTCCTCCGTGCATCTGTCCCCCTCCATGCTGCTCCGTGTCTCCCTCTCTCCTCCGTGCATCTGTCCCCCTCCATGCTGCTCCGTGTCTCCCTCTCTCCTCCGTGTCCTCCCCCTCTCTCTTTTCCCCCTCCATGCTGCCATCCCCCACTCTCTTCTCCGTGTCCCCCTCCATGCTGCTGTCCCCCTCTCTCTTCTCCCCCTCCGTGCTGCCGTCCCCCTCGGTATCTCAGGATGTTTTCTGAATGGACAGAGTCAGTGATCACTGACTGTCCATTTACATAACTGAAACATCGTAACCTCCTGTGATTACGATGTCTCAGTTAATAAATGAAGAGAAGCCGTTGTCTTCTCTCCATTCATTATCAGTGCAACTGAGGCTGCAGAGAAAGGAACTGGGGAATCTGTGTCCCTAGTCCCTTTCCCTGTCTCAAATGGGAGATGTCAGAGGTCTGTTAAGACCCCTGATATCTGACCATAACCCCCCAACAGGGCTGCTAAAAAAAAAAATATATATATTTTTTTAAAAATTATAAAAAAAGCACACTGACACTGTCCCCCCCCCCCCCCTTAAAAAAAATAAAGCATTGTAAAAAATAAAAATAAATTATAAACATTCATGAACTTCTGAACAGAAAAGAAAAACAGAACATAAAAAAAAGGTAAGATAAAAGAATATAACTACATACATACTGTATATATAATATATATATGTATGTAGTGTGAGGGGGTTAGCTCGGCAGCGGGTGTGTGTGACCCCCGGGATGGGCTCCCCACACAAAACAGGCCCAGCAAACGGAAGTTGTGGTTTTCAAAATCAAAAAAGGTGCGGTTTATTTTCTATTTACAGTGACAAAACACAGCAAAGCAAAAGAAACATAACCAAAATAAATCCTGGTCAAGTTGACCTCTGACTAAACATACAGGTTTCCTAACTAACAACTGGGATCAGCCTAGTGCTGTCCTAGTCCCTAAGTCCCTGGTTTTAAATGTCCAAGCAAATAGCCACACAGGCTTTGTCTCACCGCACAGGGGTTCACTCTCCCTAGACAGTCCACACAGGTCTGGTTCCAGGCATGAGCCAACATCTAATGAAGCTGGGAGTTCTTATAGAGGCCTAAATGAGCTGACAAGCTTCAGCTGGTCTCATCAACTCCCTGTCTGCACGACGCCCAGCGCTCTCCCTAGAGGTATGAGTCATCCATGAGCCCACTAGTCTTATACAACTCTCCACCTAGTTGTATAAGTCGGCGTAAAGCCTGAATCTGGGCGAAATATATCTACCCCCCTGGATGCAACCAGGTGACTTTACCTTCCTGCTGTCACATACCCCCCCCTCTTGTTTTAACCTCGGGGTTGGAACACCAGCAATCAGGCATTCATGTACTCGAGACAAAGCATCCACATTCCCCATTTGAACGCCAGGGCGATGCTTTACTGTGAAGTTGAATTCCTGGAGGGCCAGGAACCACCTATTCACTCTTCTATTTGTTTCCTTGTTTTGAGCCATCCACTTTAACGGAGCGTGATCCGTAACCATGTCAAAGTGCCTACCTAGCAGGTAGTACCGAAGGGAATCTAGAGCCCACTTCACCGCTAAACACTCCTTTTCAACGGTGGCGTAATTTACCTCATGGGACTTCAACTTCCTGCTGAGGTAAATGACTGGGTGCTCTTCCCCGTTCCAGACCTGGGACAATACTGCTCCTAACCCCACATCTGACGCATCACTTTGTACGACAAAGTCTTTAGAGAAGTCGGGTGAGTACAACACTGGCTGGCTACATAAGGCTTGTTTCAAGAATTGGAATGCTGCCTCAGCCTCGGGGGTCCATTTAATCATGACCGACCCTTTCCCCTTCGTCAGGTTGGTTAGGGGCACAGCCTTAGAAGCAAAGTGGGGAATGAATCGCCGATAATACCCAGCGATTCCCAGAAAGGCTCGTACCTGCTTCTTGCTGTTGGGACGTGGCCAACTCTGGATGGCCTCGACTTTGTTGAGTTGGGGTTTTATTACTCCCCTCCCAATGGTGTACCCAAGATATTTGGCCTCCTCCTGCCCAATGGTACACTTCTTGGGGTTAGCCGTAAACCCCGCTTCCCGAACAGAGTCCAGGACTGCTTGCACTTTTGGCAGATGTGAGGCCCAATCTGTGCTATGGACAATTACGTCATCCAGGTAAGCCGCAGCATACTTCCGATGGGGCCTCAGCATCTGGTCCATTTTCCGCTGGAATGTGGCCGGCGCATTCTGTAACCCGAACGGCATTCTTTTATATTGGAACGCCCCGTCTGGGGTTACAAATGCGGTTTTCTCTTTGGCCGACTTGGCCAGGGGGATTTGCCAATACCCTTTTGTGAGGTCAAGAGTCGTCATGTATCGGGCTGTTCCCAGCCGGTCGATCAACTCATCTATACGTGGCATGGGGTAGGTGTCAAATTTTGTAACTTTGTTCAACTGACGAAAATCGTTACAAAATCGCCAGCTCCCATCCGGTTTAGGCACCAACACGATGGGACTAGACCAATCACTTTGGGACTCCTCTATCACCCCTAAGTTCAGCATTTTCTGTACTTCCTCCCGTATTGCCTCCCGTCGAGCCTCTGGGATCCGATAGGGTTTTAACTTCACCCTTTCACCGGGCGGGGTAATGATGTCATGCTCTACCCCAGATGTTTGTCCCGGCAGCTCAGAGAATACCTCCTTGTTGCGAAGCACAAAATCCTTAACCTCCTGTTGTTGGGGTTGTGACAAGGTGGCTGCTATTCCAACCTCAGGAATCACGCAACCAGTTTGAGCTGGTGACCAAGTGTCTGCGACTAGGGACTCTCTATCCCTCCAGGCTTTCAACAGATTAACGTGATAGATCTGTTCGGGCTTTCGCCTTCCTGGTTGTCTGACCTTGTAATTCACTTCGCTCACTTTTTCCATTATCTCGTAGGGGCCTTGCCATTTGGCAAGGAATTTACTTTCAACCGTAGGGACAAGTACCAATATCCTATCCCCCGGGGAAAAGGTACGGGTCTTGGCTCCACGGTTGTACACTCTCTGCTGTGCCAACTGCGCTTGGGCCAAATGTTCCTTCACGATGGGCATTACCTGTGCAATTCGATCTTGCATCAGGGCGACATGCTCAATCACACTCCTGTGGGGAGAACTCTCACTTTCCCAAGTTTCCTTGGCAATATCCAACAGCCCTCTTGGGTGTCTCCCATACAGTAACTCAAAGGGGGAGAATCCCGTAGAGGATTGGGGCACCTCCCTAATAGCAAACATCAAATAAGGAAGTAAACAGTCCCAATCCTTTCCATCTCTATCCACCACTTTCTTCAACATTTGTTTTAGGGTTTTGTTGAATCTTTCAACCAGCCCATCGGTTTGGGGGTGATACACAGACGTACGCAATTGCGTCACTTTGAACAATTTACACAGCTCTTTCATAACCCGGGACATAAAGGGTGTACCTTGGTCCGTAAGCAGTTCTTTACAAATACCCACCCGGCTAAAAACAAGAGATAGCTCTTTGGCTATGGTTTTGGCCGAGGTATTTCGGAGAGGGATCGCTTCTGGATAACGGGTGGCATAGTCCATTATAACTAATATGTACTGGTGCCCCCTAGCGGACTTGATTATAGGACCTACCAAATCCATGGCGATCCTCTCAAACGGGACCTCAATGATGGGTAGAGGGACCAGCGGGCTACGGAAATGTGGCATCGGGGCCAACCTCTGACACACAGGGCAGGAGGAACAATAATTTTCTACGTCCTTCATCACCCCCGGCCAATAGAATCTCTGTAATACCCTCTCTCGGGTTTTCTCTGTCCCCAGATGACCTCCAAGAATGTGCCCATGGGCCAACTCCAACACCAACTTCCTGTAAGGTTTGGGCACCACAAGCTGCTCAACGGTTTCTTCTGCCCTTTTTGCCACCCGATACAGTAGGTCCTTCTCTACGCTGAAGTATGGGTAAGTGCAGGTATTATCTGGGTTCACTAACTCGCCATCTATTTTCACTACGTTTTCCCGTGCCTTTATTAGGGCGGGGTCTTTCAACTGTTCTGTGGCAAAGTTTTCCCTGTGAACCTCAAGATCAGAAAACTCCACAGACGGTAGGTTTTCGTCTGAGGAGGTGGGCTCCTCTCCAGTTTCTTGAGTCTCCCCTGCCAATACTGATAAGGGAAATTCCGGAGAGTCCTCACCACTCTCAGGGGAGTTCTGGCTATCACATTCCTGGTACATAGGGGCACCAGTGAGGGGCTCAGGATCATCCCACAGTTCCCAGAACTTCGGAAAATCCCTTCCCACAATGGCGTCATGCGGTAACTGAGATACTAAGCCCACTGGATGAGAGAGGGTACCTTTGGGGGTCTCGAAACACACTGTAGTCACTGGATACTCTCGGGTGTCCCCATGCACACAAATAACAGCTACCTTGCTATTCCCAGAGACCTCTGTTTTAACTAACTCAGCCTTTATCAGGGTCACAAGGCTACCTGAATCCAGCAATACCACAACATTTCTACCATTAACACACATTTTGCATAAATGTTTCTCAGTTCCTCGAATGGCAGTGCATGCGACTGTCGCACACAGCGACTGACGTCTGCCCGTCAGAAAGTCACACTGCATGGGTTCCTCCACCAACTGTGAGGGGGTTAGCTCGGCAGCGGGTGTGTGTGACCCCCGGGATGGGCTCCCCACACAAAACAGGCCCAGCAAACGGAGGTTGTGGTTTTCAAAATCAAAAAAGGTGCGGTTTATTTTCTATTTACAGTGACAAAACACAGCAAAGCAAAAGAAACATAACCAAAATAAATCCTGGTCAAGTTGACCTCTGACTAAACATACAGGTTTCCTAACTAACAACTGGGATCAGCCTAGTGCTGTCCTAGTCCCTAAGTCCCTGGTTTTAAATGTCCAAGCAAATAGCCACACAGGCTTTGTCTCACCGCACAGGGGTTCACTCTCCCTAGACAGTCCACACAGGTCTGGTTCCAGGCATGAGCCAACATCTAATGAAGCTGGGAGTTCTTATAGAGGCCTAAATGAGCTGACAAGCTTCAGCTGGTCTCATCAACTCCCTGTCTGCACGACGCCCAGCCCTCTCCCTAGAGGTATGAGTCATCCATGAGCCCACTAGTCTTATACAACTCTCCACCTAGTTGTATAAGTCGGCGTAAAGCCTGAATCTGGGCGAAATATATCTACCCCCCTGGATGCAACCAGGTGACTTTACCTTCCTGCTGTCACAGTAGTTATATTCCTTTATCTTACTTTTTTTTTATGTACTTATCATTTTTTGTAAAGTTATCCAAAGGATTAATTAGCTAATCACAAGAAGAACACACTAGATTAATAAAAAAATAAAAAATAAATAGTCGTTATAGTCGTGACTAATCGAATAAATAATCGTTAGATTAGTCGACAGACAAAATAGTCGTTAGTTGCAGCTCTAGAACCCACAAGTGCTCAGCTCAGAGCACTTCTATTGTTCACTGTGATCAAAATCCCAATTGCAAAGTCGGATAAACAGCAGAGCAGGAGGCAGGAGAGAAATAAACTCCTGATGTTTCCATAAACAGGACCTGTCACCTGTCCAAAGCTATTACATAGAGGTCTTGTTGGCCCCCTTTGTGATAGCAATAAAGTTAAAGTGGAAGTTCAGGCAAAACCTAACTAACGGTAAACCTGCTCTCTGCCACATTCTAAACCTAATCTATCTAACCCAGTAAAGCAAGATTTGCTGTACTTACCTTCTCTGAAGCTGATCCAATCCGGTCCCAGCATCCGCTGATAGCGGCAACTTCAGTGTGGAGGCGGGTGCAGGAGAGGCACACCCGACAATGGGAGCCCCATAGTAAGTCTATGGGTGACGTCACTTTCCAGCCATTTCACAGCCGTTGTCGGTCCTCTCCTGCACACAGCATCCGCCGCTGGAAACCGGACAAATTCAGCTGCAGAATAAGTAAGTACAGTGATTTTTGCTTTACAGGGTTAGATAGATTAGGTTTAGAATGTGGCAGAGAGCAGGTTAAGGCTAATTTCACACTGTGGCGTTGCGCCGTCGGCGGTAAAGCGCCGCTATTTTTGTCAGCCCTTTACTGTAGTTTTTGTGTTACTATTCGGCCGCTAGCGGGGTGCTTTTAACCCCTGCTAGCGGCCGAAAAAGGGTTAAAACTGCCCGGCGGCTCGGCGGCGCTGCCCATTGATTTCAATGGGCAGGGGCGCTGTAGGAGCGGTGTATACACCGCTCCTACAGCGCTTCAAAGATGCGGCTGGCAGGACTTTTTTGTGGCTTCAATGATGCTGATTTTTGGAATTATTTTCTGAGTTTTTTCTCTTTGCTTCATTCCAGAATATACAGTCAGGTCCATAAATATTGGGACATCGACAGAATTCTAATGTTTTTGGCTCTATACACCACCACAATGGATTTGAAATGAAACAAACACGATGTGCTTTAAAGGAGCACTAAAGCTTCCCTTTTTTTTGCTTAAAAATAACAAACATGTTATACTTACCTCCACTGTGCAGCTCGTTTTGCACACAGTGGCCCCGATCCTGGTCTTCTGGGGTCCCTCGGCGGCTGTCTTGGCTCCTCCCCACAAGGATTCCACACCTTAATGCGAGTGAGCTCGCATGGTGTGGAGTGATTGCGGGCGCGCTCCCGTGATACAGCGGCGGCCATAGCCGCCGACTGTATCACTCGGCCCCGCCCCCCGCGCGCCGCGTCATTGGATGTGATTGACAGCAGCGCCAGCCAATGGCTGCGCTGCTTTCAATCCATCCAGTGTAGCCAATCGGCGGCCAGGCTGAAAAACGAAGAGGATGACGGGGACGAGCATGGGACTTTCGAGGGGCCAGGTAAGAAAAACGGGTGCTCGGGGGGGGGGCGGTATTGTCGAATGTTTTTTCACCTTAATGCATAGGATGCATTAAGGTGAAAAAACATGTAACTTTACTACTCCTTTAACTGAAGATTTTCAGCTTTAATTTGAGGGTATTTACATCCAAATCAGGTGAACGGGGTAGGAATTACAACAGTTTGTATTTGTGCCTCCCACTTTTTAATTCCTACACCGTTCACCTGATTTGGATGTAAATACCCTCAAATTAAAGCTGAAAGTCTGCAGTTAAAGCACATCTTGTTTGTTTCATTTCAAATTCATTGTGGTGGTGTATAGAGCCAAAACGATTAGAATTGTGTTGATGTCCCAATACTTATGGACCTGACTGTATTTGTACTTTCTCCTACCAAGAGCCTTTAAAGAAAGGATTGGTATTCCTTAAACATGTTAGGCTAAAGGAGGAAAACTTTTCTCACTGGAAATCTGTACAAATGTTTCAGTGTTTCAATTCATGATTGTACTATTCTATGTATACTGTGCAAATTATTATATGCTTGACATATTTCTATATTTGCATACAGCAAACTTTTTTTTAAGAACAATAAGATTTTTCTTTAATAAATAATATTTTTATATATCCTTGTTTTTTCCGTTTGCCCTTAAAATTCCGCTGTACTAGGGTTGCCACCTCATCCATTTAAACCCGAACACATATGAATTACACAGGTTCTGAGGGTAATTTAATGCAGGTAAGGCACCAAGTGATTTTAATTACCACCTTAATCAGCCACAGAACCTGTGTAATTAATATGTGTTTGGTTTTAAAGGGATGAGGTAGCAACTCTACGCTGTACCGGGGGGGGGGTACTCATAGGCGTGCGCACAGGGTGTGCCAGGTGTGCCCAGGCACACCCTAATGACCCTGTGCTGAACAGTTTTCCCTACTGACCTGGCTCCCCCTCCTTCCCACCCACAGCACTGTCGGCTTCTCTCCTCTCCCACTGGTTGTTTGTTGCTGTGGATGTTTTAGGATAAGTGGGGGAAGCGGCCAGTAAATTTGCCATTTACCGGCCACTTCCCTTTCTGAATGAACATCGTGAGTGATCGGTAGAGTGTATTTGAGCTTTGGGGTGCACACCCTAATGCTAAAGGCTGCGCACACCTATGGGGGTACTTATGCCCTTTTAGGGTCTATTCCTCCTTTTTGAGCATCCTGCCAGCACACCGCTCCAGTGTAAAAGCCCTCAGGCTTTCACACTGGAGTGCGAGAAGAGGCTCTTTCAGGGCGCGATGCAGGCGCTATTTTTAGCACTATAGCTCCTGCAAAGCGCCTCAGTGTGAAATTTGCCTTAAGCCCTGTACACACGATCGGATTTCCTATGGTTTTTAAACTGATGGATTTTTCCATCTGAAAACCCATGAAGCTGACTTCCATCAGTCTTGCCTACACACCATCAGTCAAAAAACCGACCGTTCCAAACGCGGTGATGTAAAACACTCTGATGAGCCGAGAAAAATTAAGTTCAATGCTTCTGAGCATGCGTCGACTTGATTCTGAGCATGCATGGGTTTTTTAACCGATGGCCTTGCCCATAGACGATCGGAATTTGCTATCGGTTTTTTATCCATCGGAAAAATTTAAAACATGTTCTATTTTTTGACACCGATGGAAAAAAGACCGATGGGGCCCATACACGATGGGTTTGTCCGATGAAAAAAATCCATCGGACTGTTTTCATCGGTAAAACAGATCGTGTGTACAGGGCTTTAGAGTTAGTTAGTTTTTACCTGGACACTTTAAATCAAAAAAAACTTTAAAAAGTGGGTAAAAAAATCAAAATTATAATAAAACAAATACAAAAATGAAAATAAAAGCACCCCTGGCACCTTGCACACACACACATATAAAGGTATACATAGGGCACAAACATATATGTATGCAATTGCACAATAGATATTGGGCATCTTAGCACATGCCAGAACGAGAGAAAGAATTTTAGGTCCCCTCTTTTATGATTAACACTAAACTGATGAGTTGTAAAGGCATTTAATGTGTTGCCTAATATTGATAATATTAGGTGCTGTCATTTTATGCCATTTCGTGGGCGCATGCAGTTTTGATGATTGACATATTTACTCAACACTATCTCATCTTATATTTTGTACAAAGCAATGAGAATTATATTGTGTTTGTGTACAATAAAATGTATCAGTCATGAATACGCTCCGTTGATCCCCGCTGAGCCGGCGTATGACTGGGTGGTCCCCGCACACTGTGCAGGGACTGCCCTGTCAGATCTCCGCTCTCCCCTATGGGGGATCGGATGAACACGGACCATCTGTCCCTGTTCATCCGATCCGCTCCGCAGACAGATAGAAAAATAGAAATTTTTCTATCCTGAAAAACTGAGCATAGCGGGCACGGGTGAGATCGGGTGTCAGCGGATGTTCATCCGTTGACATCCGCTATCCCATAGGGATACATGTATGTCCATTTTTTATCCGAAAACGGATGGGTGAAAAACTGACATACGGTCCGCCCGTGTGAAAGGGGCCTTAGTGTATTTTTAACTTAAATAATAATAACTATTATTATTATAATTATTAAAATATGGTATTCATATAGCACCCAAAATGTACTCAGTGCTTCTAGAAAATGTACATTCACAACGAGCTGAGCAGCATAAAAAATTGTGTTTTCCATCCTTTTATTATTCAGGGCCCCTGCTTTCAGATAATACATAATGCATTTTAAGTAATTTTATAGCCAAAAAAATGCAGATTTTACCAGGTCTGCGATTATAAAATTGCAAAAAAATAAATAATTGCAACCACATTAGGGGACTCAATGAAAAATTTCTAAAAAATTTGGGACCCATGGATAACTCACTAAATTCCACAGAATTTTGATTGTTCCTTATTGACTTTTTTAACACCCTGTAGTTGAATGAATCCCTGATTGTTCCAGGGATTCAGGGGGTTCCTCTTACTCCCAAGGTCCTTCTTTCTGGTACCCCTTTCCCATCCTTTACATGTTCCTTTCTTTACCCCTTCTACCTGTTGGTAGGGTTGTGTGACAGGGTGGTTGCAACATTGGGGGCCAAGCAATGAGAAGCCTACTCTGGGGTGGGTTCTTCTGGGCTATGCTAGGCCTTTTGTACAGGGTCACGGCCATACACATGGGGTACCTTTACTTGAGCCACACTCACGACCCAACAAACATGAAGGAACTGTAGTAAACTCTCTTGAAGTGTTAAGCATCACTATGATCACTTGTGCATTTAGGAGGGACACTCAGAGCCCTTGTCCTCTCCACCTGTCCAGCGTATCACCACTACCTCACTGCTCCCAGTAACTGTATGGTGTCCAGCCACCTAGTGCAGACTCCATGCGTGCACTTGACTTCACTTAACTCTTTGTCTTCCATACCTGTGTACAGGATTAGGTCCTCTGCTGTGCAGATCTGCTCCTGTTGCTATGAGCAATGGATCGTGTCCGAAGGAGTGCCGACAACATCTCTCTCGTTGCAGGAGGCTGCCGCACCTGCCATATATACACACGCTTATCACAGGCTGTTAGAAAAACCTTTGTCACCCTTGGTAACCACTTGTACCTTCACACTGTAGTAACTCTTATACTAATGTATTCATACCCTAAGTACTTAGTGACCCAAGCTGTAGACTAAAAGGGCCGGTTACATACATTGCACCCCTTTAGTAACTTAAGACCAGGCAAGGACAAAATTTCAAAAGCTTTACTTGAAGAATAAATTAACATGATGTCATTCACAGTTGACAGTTCGGAATAAAGTACAGAAATTCCCTCAGCATCCCTAGTCCCTAACTCAGGCGTGTGGCTGCCCTAGCATACCTGCGTAGGAAAGAGTTCATCTTTGGCAGAATCCAGGAATCGGCATCTTCAGGTATGACTGCAGGTTCCAGCCATACTCATACATCTTTCTGGCTGTCTGTGTCTCCCTCTGCCTCAAGACTGTCCATAATTTTAGAGGGTGCTTTCAGATTGTTCATAATTTTAAGGCCTCATGCACACTGGACATTATAAAAAAGCCTGTAACATTAGCTGCAGAAAGCTGTAGCTGTAGACTGAATTTTTCAGCATTTTTGCAGTAGCGTTTTTCAGCGTTTTTTAGCTGTAGCGTTTTTTAGCTTTTTTTGACAAAATTCTTACTCTCGGAAAAGCTTATGGCTTTTTTAAGCTTTTAGATCGTTTCTGCTACTGAAAAACGTCTATCAAAATCCACTAGTTCTAGGGTTTTTTTCCAGCCAGAAAACGTCCCTGTCAAAAACTGGGTGCATGGACACATAGGATAACATGCTGGGGAGTTTATTGACTGCAGAAAAAAAAAAACACCTAAGCCAAAAACAGCAGCTGTAAAAGTCAAGGCCTAAAGGGTGCCTTGACTGAAAAAAGGTTGAGAAATACTGGTCTAAGCATTGTTATGTATAGTGCAAAAATGCAATAAAACCTTAAAGCGTAACTCCGCTTTTGTTGAGAAAAAAAAAACATTCCCATCTGGGTGATCTATGTACATTGCAAGGATTATGACAACCTTTGTTGCAGATTCCTACCTTTTGTTATTCTAAAGAAATCCATGTGTGTTTGTCTGTGCCTCTGTGCGAAGTAGGTCTAATGGGAGTGATTTCATAATTATCAGTCAGCTGTGGCAGCTGCAGAGCACTAATGAGGAATGTTGCTGGGCCTGCATCCCTTAAGACGTGTTTCTTTTGGGAATATCTCACATAAAAGGGATTTTTTTGTTGCAGGGGATGCCTGAAATATGACTTGTATCTTAGGCAGACTTCTGGGAAAATTGGTGAACCAATCACACAAGCAGGAAATTATGTTTCTGGGTAGTGGTCAGTACACACTCTATGTACAGAACGCCTCCAGGTAGCCATATTGCATTGCATTTACAGAAAATTACAGAGGCTGCAGATTGAAAAGGAAAAGTACCATACATATCGGCATATAACACGCACCCCAATTTTAGGAGGGAAGTTTAAGGAAAAAATAAATAAATTTTAAATGCCCATCAATGCAGCCTTATCAGTGTCCATCTGCAGCCTTGCCCATCATTGCAGCATAATTAGTGCCCATCTGCAGCGTTTCCCCTGCCGAGGAGGGAACGAGCGCCGCCGAGATAGACAGAGCCGGATGTCCTGTGTACTCAGCTCGTTTTGCAGTCCCGCCCCTTGGCCTGGCTCCTATGATGGACATAACAGCGGTCCAATGGCGGGACATAAATGCTAGGAGGCGGGACTTGGCGTGAGTGCGAGCAGAGCCGAGTACACAGGAGATTCGGCTCTGTCTATTTTGGCGGCGCTCGTTCCCTCCTTCCCCTCCGAGGCAGCCGTTCGGCGTATAACACGCACCCACGATTTTCTCCTGATTTTAAGGGGAAAAAAGTGTGTTTTATAAAATTCAATTACAATATGATTTCTATCACAATTGTACACGCTATATTATTTTTTCTTTATTTGCTATCTTTTTTCCCTGCGAAAGTGGAGTTACCCTTTATTAAAACAGAAGTAAAAAACAAGAAAAGAAAAGGAACCAGCACACTGCAATGCATATTAAAAATTAGTTGTGGTTCAATGCATTGTAAAATCGTATGCCAGCACGTGTGCGTTTTGTGTACAAAAAAACGCGTGCTCTGAGGTGTGAATGAGACCTAAGGGTGGGAGAGCGGGATGCTATGCATGCTTCTGTATGATAATGTCTGTGCATTTGGGCTTTTGTAAATCCAGACTGACAGCGAAGGTTTATAGTGAGGTCTACAATTTTTCCTAATATAGATGCGGCGCCCCCCCCCCCCCCAGGGCCTTGATTTTGAATAGAAGCAGTGTAAAGTTGAGAGGTTATAATAATTAGTCTGCCTGTATACAATGGTACAGTGTGTGCAGAGGGCACACTGCGGTGGGGGAAGAGGAGGAAGGGTTGTTGCAATCACTGTGATTTCATCCATATGAATCAGAAGGAATACATACGACGGCTCTGCTACAGACCGTCCCGGCCTTCCCCGACCACACCGCACGGCGTTCACTCGGCACGTCCCCCCTCTCAAAGGGCCACATTGTTACCCGGCCTGACTTCACTTCTACTCAGCATGAAATGTGTGGCTGCCTGGAAGAAGAAGAGATTCTGCCTTTTTAGATGGAATTCACAATACTGAGCAGCACATGTACTACTACAGAGGTTACAGAAGGTGTAATTGACCCCAGGGCCCAGGAGGTGATGGGGGTCAAAGCATTACTGCTACTGATTGATTTTCTATTGCTGGATGTTGCATAGAAGAAAGCACTATTCCTTTTCACTCACATCCCTGTGCTATATTGTTGAGTTCTGAGTAGGATATACAGTAAAAGTAGCATAGCTCCCAACTGTCCCTGATTTCAAGGGACTGTCCCTGATTTGAAGCAATGTCCCTCTGTCCCTCTTTGCCCCTCATTCATCCCTCATTTTGGTCTGATCTACATAGTTGTATATAAAATTCACTTTTTATCTTTCAAAAAGTGTTTCCCATTGCTAAACCTTTCATCCAAATTCCAAATAGCTGCATTTGTAAATTTTAAAAGGCAATATAAAGGAATAGGAGTGGTAAAAAAAAAAGTCCTTGTGGATTTAGTTAACCTTTTTTTGGGGTTAATTCTCCTTTGTGTCGGGGGGGGGGCGTGTTCTATGCCTGCATTAGTTATTAGTTTGCAGGTAGGTGTCCCTCATTCCCATCCCAAAATGTTGGAAGGTATGAAAGTAGACAAGAAAATTCTGCATTGAACTGGGCATATCTGCCACTGAGACGTTTGACATGATTCAAAATGGAAATAAGGGTTCAGTCAGCGCAAAAAACAAGAAAATATACTAACACAAGCAGCTGAACACTCAAGGTCAATACATAACAATCCTTGGACAAGTGCATAAAGAAGAAAATCAGCGCAGTGCTAAAAAAACAACACTAAAAAATAATTATAATTAAAATAGTATATGGCAAAAGAGAACCATATATAGTCCCAGTTCATAAAATGAATAGCCGATCAACAAGGATGAAAACGGAAGGTGACGCAGGGAAGTAACACCAGAGGGACAGAATTAATCCTCCTCAGTAGTGACCAGGGTGCCAGAGGCGTATCTAGTGGAAATGGCGCCTATGGCAAGAACTGAAACTGCGCCCCTGTCAAAACATTTAAAACCCATCTTTCAGATAACCTTAACAAAAAAAAAACAGCTGACAAAACTACAAGTCAAACTCTTTAATCTTCCAATTAACAAATTATGGATTGGCACTACATAAAAATTACAACTGCACCTTCCTTGCTTTCACTGATGAAAACTGGTCTATGATCTGCTCAAAGTCAGTTTTTTCTGTTTCTTCTCTTTCTACACTCTTTCTACACTCAGCACAATAGTACCCATAAATGCGGCCTTACCAGCACCCATAAATGCAGCCTTACCAGCACCCAGAAATGCAGTAATATCAGCACCCAGAAATGTGGTAACAGCACCCATAAATGCGGCCTTACCAGCATCCATTAATGCGGCCTTACCAGCACCCATAAATGCGGCCTTACCAGCACCCATAAATGCGGCCTTACCAGCACCCATAAATGCGGCCTTACCACCACCCATAATTGCGGCCTTACCAGCACCCATAATTAGGGCCTTACCAGCACCCATAATTAGGGCCTTACCAGCACCCATAAATGCAGTAACATCAGCACCCAAAAATGCGGAGGAATCGTGCGATGTATGGGCACTTAGCAGGAGGGAGAGAGACAGAGAGCGGCCTCCATGTAGCAGATCATGAGATGTACGGGCACAGCACTGGGCAGAAAGGAAGAGTGGAACAGAACATCAGATAGAGTTACTGCGCGCAGTGGTACACAGACAGGTCACACTCACTGGCAGTGGCACTGTGATGATCAGGGACACGCAGCGGTGCAGGGGATGTTTCCTCATAATGGATACAGTCCTCCGCCACTGCTTCGCCAGCGCCTCTGACACTGTAGAGAGGGAGAGAGGGAGTAGGATCACCAGTGGCCCTGTCTGCTTAGCACACACGCACAATCGCACATGATGTTGACTTTAAGGCCTCTTTCACGCCTGTAAAGCACCGCTTTGATTTCAATGGGCAGGGGTGCTTTAGGAGCCGCTCCTACAGCGCCTCAAAGATGCTGCTTGCAGGACATTTTTTACCAACCTGCTAGAGCACCGCTCCAGTGTGAAAGCCCTCGGGGCTTTCACACTGGAGTGAATGGACCCGCTCTTTTAGGGCGCTTTGCAAACGCTATTTTTAGCGTTATAGCGACTGCAAAGCGCCTCAGTGAGAAAGGGGTCTTAGGCTACTTTCACACTGAGGTGCTTTGCAGGTGCTACAGCGCTACAAAATTGTGCCTGCAAAGCGCCCTGAAAGAGCCTCTTTTTTCACTCCAATGTGAAAGCCCCAGGGCTTTTACACTGGAGCAGTGCGCTGGCAGGACGCTCAAAAAAGTCCTGCTAGCCGCATCTTTGAGGCACTGTAGGAACGGTGTACACTGCTTCTAAAGCGCCCCTGCCCATTAAAATCAATGGGCAGCGCCACCGAAACCGCCAGCAAAGCGCCGCTGCAATGGCGCTTTGCGGACGGTTTTAACCCTTTTTGGGCCACTAGCGGTGCGCTGGCAGGACGCTCAAAAAAGTCCTGGCAGCCGCATCTTTGAGGCGTCCCGCTAGCGACAGTGCTTTACCGCTGATGGCGCAACACCCCAGTGTAAAAATAGCCTAAGTCATCATGTGCCAAGCACATGCCCAAACAGAAGCAAGCAGCCAATCAAATATAGTGCTTGCTCAATATGGATTAAATAAATTGTAATTATGCATAGCCATAGATATCATAAATAAAGTGATTTGTGCAACAGCAGGTACTACTTGCACAAATCACTTTATTTATGATAACTATGGCTATGCATAATTACAATTTATTTAATCCAAATTGAGCAAGCAGGCACTACAGTATACTGGCACACATCATTAACACTTTCTCTAATAAAAAAATGCTTTATTCACAATGTACACTGACTAGTACCTGCTGCAGTTGCTGCCTGGCTTGGGGGTTCGGGTTCAGTCCAGTTTAGTTGAAGTTCTCCTTCTCAGCGACGGCGACCTCACCTCACGTGATGTCACTGATCCGCGCGCTCAGGGAGAAGATGGAAGCAGCGCAGAAGAGGAAAGCTCCGCCTCCGCCAGTTAGCCGAATGACGGTCTGGAGACGCAGTGGACGTCTGGACCGTCACACTAATCTACAAACATGGGGGCGCCCGCACCTGTCACTGACTCTCCTACACTGTCACACTGACATCCAGCCAAGTAAGAGCACTTAGAAGTGAAGTGCCATGCCGCCGCCGGGGCTATAGTGCGGGAGGTGGTCCGCAGGAGGACAGGTGCAGGTGGGAATTTTTTTTTCGTTTAGCTTGTTTTGCCGCCCCCCCTCCCAGGGCGCCCATGGCACTTGCCATGGAGTGCCATACCCTAGATACGCCACTGCAGGGTGCTCAAAAACATATCTTCTATGTGCATCCATATTAGTGCCTTCACCACCGTATATGCAGGCCGCTCACCTCAAAGATATGCCCAGTTTAATGCAGAATTTCACGTTTGCTCATTATTCTAACTTGCTGTCAATTAGGGATGAGCTTCGTGTTCGAGTCGAACTCATGTTCGACTCGAACATCGGCTGTTCGCTGGTTCGCCGAATTTCGAACAATATGGGCCGTCCGCGCCAAATTCGAGTGGCGCGTCACGGCCCATAATTCACTGCGTCATCGCAATGCATTGCTGGCTGATGATTGGCCAAGCATGCACTATGACCCGCATGCTTTGGCCAATCACAGCCCTGTCAGCACAGAGAGCCATAATTGGCCAAAGGAAGGGTGCCTTTGGCCAATCGTGGTTTAGGGGAGTAGGTACACGCCCCACACTATATAAGGCCGCCTGCGTGTCGGCCTTGTGTAGTGCGTTGCGGCGTTGTGAGTCTGAGAGAGATAGAGAGTCAGAGTGTCATTTCATTTCAGTTAGATAGAGCAGGCAGGCGATTCAGGTAGCTGCAGTCAGTGTATTTAGTATATATATGCATACCAGGAGTTGTATATATATATATATATATATATATATTGTGACAGCAGGAAGGTAAAGTCACCTGGTTGCATCCAGGGGGGTAGATATATTTCGCCCAGATTCAGGCTTTACGCCGACTTATACAACTAGGTGGAGAGTTGTATAAGCCCAGCTGAGGCTAGTGGGCTCATGGATGACTCATACCTCTAGGGAGAGTGTGGGGCGTCGTGCAGACAGGGAGTTGATGAGACCAGCTGAAGCTTGTCAGCTCATTTAGGCCTCTATAAGAACTCCCAGATTCATTAGGTGTTAGCTCATGCCTGGAACCAGACCTGTGTGGACTGTCTAGGGAGAGTGAACCCCTGTGCGGTGAGACAAAGCCTGTGTGGCTATTTGCTTGGACATTTAAAACCAGGGACTTAGGGACTAGGACAGCACTAGGCTGATCCCAGTTGTTAGTTAGGAAACCTGTATGTTTAGTCAGAGGTCAAGTTGACCAGGATTTATTTTGTTTATGTTTCTTTTGCTTTGCTGTGTTTTGTCACTGTAAATAGAAAATAAACCGCACCTTTTTGATTTTGAAAACCACAACCTCCGTTTGCTGGGCCTGTTTTGTGTGGGGAGCCCATCCCGGGGGTCACACACACCCGCTGCCGAGCTAACCCCCTCACAGTTGGTGGAGAACCAGTGGCAGTTTTTTTTTAAGCCAGCATGGAGGAGATACTGAAGCAGCTGGCTCTAGCAAATGCCAATCAACAGCAGACAAATGCAGGTTTACAAAAGAACTTCGCAGCCCAGCAGCAAGCTCATCAACAGAGCCTTGCAGCCCAGCAGCAGACAAACGCAACTTTGCAACAGAGTCTGGAGGCTCAGCAACAAGCCCAGCAGCAATCTGAGGCCCGCTTCATAGACCTGTTGCAGAAGCAAGAGCAGAGACTACAACAACAGATGGAAGCAGTAATGCAGCAACGTCCGCAGACCAGTGAGGAAAGCCGTCCCACTAATACCGCGTCCTTTGGGGTGAGTCGTTTATTGACAAAAATGACTGGAGAGGATGATCCAGAGGTATTTTTGACCACATTTGAAAGGACCGCTGAAAGAGAAAAGTGGCCTGAGGAGCAGTGGGCTGGACTGGTGGCTCCTCTGTTAACTGGTGAATCGCAGAAAGCTTACTATGACCTAGAGCCTAACCAAGCAAAAGACTATGTGATGCTAAAAGCTGAAATATTGGCAAGGCTGGGTGTCACCCAGGCTGTCCGGGCTCAGCGTGTGCATAACTGGACTTTCCAGCTTGGAAAACCCCCCAGGTCTCAAATGTATGATCTCATTCACCTGAGCAGAAAGTGGCTACAGCCAGAGACTTTGTCCGCACCAAAGATTGTGGAACGTGTTGTAATGGATCGATTTTTGAGAGCTCTTCCTACTGCCATCCAAAAGTGGGTAAGCCATGGAGACCCAGAGACGGCCGATGGTCTTGTGGATCGTGTGGAGAAATACTTGGCTACAGAGAACCTGACGGCCTCTTCCAGAGACACTCGGACTTTCCACCCTAAGACCAGACCATCCCCAGGGGCGGATAAGAGGATTCCAAGGGGTGAGGGTGGAGAGAGTGAGAGGGTGGGAGCTCTACCCCAAGTTTGGCGAGAACAGCCTGGGAAATCAGCGGCTCAAGAGGCGGCAAGAAGGATCGTTTGCTACCGCTGCCGGCAAGCGGGACATATTGCAGCCAATTGCCCGGTTGTGGAGGAACCCATGCAGTGTGACTTTCTGACGGGCAGACGTCAGTCGCTGTGTGCGACAGTCGCATGCACTGCCATTCGAGGAACTGAGAAACATTTATGCAAAATGTGTGTTAATGGTAGAAATGTTGTGGTATTGCTGGATTCAGGTAGCCTTGTGACCCTGATAAAGGCTGAGTTAGTTAAAACAGAGGTCTCTGGGAATAGCAAGGTAGCTGTTATTTGTGTGCATGGGGACACCCGAGAGTATCCAGTGACTACAGTGTGTTTCGAGACCCCCAAAGGTACCCTCTCTCATCCAGTGGGCTTAGTATCTCAGTTACCGCATGACGCCATTGTGGGAAGGGATTTTCCGAAGTTCTGGGAACTGTGGGATGATCCTGAGCCCCCCACTGGTGCCCCTATGTACCAGGAATGTGATAGCCAGAACTCCCCTGAGAGTGGTGAGGACTCTCCGGAATTTCCCTTATCAGTATTGGCAGGGGAGACTCAAGAAACTGGAGAGGAGCCCACCTCCTCAGACGAAAACCTACCGTCTGTGGAGTTTTCTGATCTTGAGGTTCACAGGGAAAACTTTGCCACAGAACAGTTGAGAGACCCCGCCCTAATAAAGGCACGGGAAAACGTAGTGAAAATAGATGGCGAGTTAGTGAACCCAGATAATACCTGCACTTACCCATACTTCAGCGTAGAGAAGGACCTACTGTATCGGGTGGCAAAAAGGGCAGAAGAAACCGTTGAGCAGCTTGTGGTGCCCAAACCTTACAGGAAGTTGGTGTTGGAGTTGGCCCATGGGCACATTCTTGGAGGTCATCTGGGGACAGAGAAAACCCGAGAGAGGGTATTACAGAGATTCTATTGGCCGGGGGTGATGAAGGACATAGAAAATTATTGTTCCTCCTGCCCTGTGTGTCAGAGGTTGGCCCCGATGCCACATTTCCGTAGCCCGCTGGTCCCTCTACCCATCATTGAGGTCCCGTTTGAGAGGATCGCCATGGATTTGGTAGGTCCTATAATCAAGTCCGCTAGGGGGCACCAGTACATATTAGTTATAATGGACTATGCCACCCGTTATCCAGAAGCGATCCCTCTCCGAAATACCTCGGCCAAAACCATAGCCAAAGAGCTATCTCTTGTGTTTAGCCGGGTGGGTATTTGTAAAGAACTGCTTACGGACCAAGGTACACCCTTTATGTCCCGGGTTATGAAGGAGCTGTGTAAATTGTTCAAAGTGACGCAATTACGTACATCTGTGTATCACCCCCAAACCGGATGGGAGCTGGCGATTTTGTAACGATTTTCGTCAGTTGAACAAAGTTACAAAATTTGACACCTACCCCATGCCACGTATTGATGAGTTGATCGACCGGCTGGGAACAGCCCGATACATGACGACTCTTGACCTCACAAAAGGGTATTGGCAAATCCCCCTGGCCAAGTCGGCCAAAGAGAAAACCGCATTTGTAACCCCAGACGGGGCGTTCCAATATAAAAGAATGCCGTTCGGGTTACAGAATGCGCCGGCCACATTCCAGCGGAAAATGGACCAGATGCTGAGGCCCCATCGGAAGTATGCTGCGGCTTACCTGGATGACGTAATTGTCCATAGCACAGATTGGGCCTCACATCTGCCAAAAGTGCAAGCAGTCCTGGACTCTGTTCGGGAAGCGGGGTTTACGGCTAACCCCAAGAAGTGTACCATTGGGCAGGAGGAGGCCAAATATCTTGGGTACACCATTGGGAGGGGAGTAATAAAACCAGAGTTGGCCACGTCCCAACAGCAAGAAGCAGGTACGAGCCTTTCTGGGAATCGCTGGGTATTATCGGCGATTCATTCCCCACTTTGCTTCTAAGGCTGTGCCCCTAACCAACCTGACGAAGGGGAAAGGGTCGGTCATGATTAAATGGACCCCCGAGGCTGAGGCAGCATTCCAATTCTTGAAACAAGCCTTATGTAGCCAGCCAGTGTTGTACTCACCCGACTTCTCTAAAGACTTTGTCGTACAAAGTGATGCGTCAGATGTGGGGTTAGGAGCAGTATTGTCCCAGGTCTGGAACGGGGAAGAGCACCCAGTCATTTACCTCAGCAGGAAGTTGAAGTCCCATGAGGTAAATTATGCCACCGTTGAAAAGGAGTGTTTAGCGGTGAAGTGGGCTCTAGATTCCCTTCGGTACTACCTGCTAGGTAGGCACTTTGACATGGTTACGGATCACGCTCCGTTAAAGTGGATGGCTCAAAACAAGGAAACAAATAGAAGAGTGAATAGGTGGTTCCTGGCCCTCCAGGAATTCAACTTCACAGTAAAGCATCGCCCTGGCGTTCAAATGGGGAATGTGGATGCTTTGTCTCGAGTACATGAATGCCTGATTGCTGGTGTTCCAACCCCGAGGTTAAAACAAGAGGGGGGGGTATGTGACAGCAGGAAGGTAAAGTCACCTGGTTGCATCCAGGGGGGTAGATATATTTCGCCCAGATTCAGGCTTTACGCCGACTTATACAACTAGGTGGAGAGTTGTATAAGCCCAGCTGAGGCTAGTGGGCTCATGGATGACTCATACCTCTAGGGAGAGTGTGGGGCGTCGTGCAGACAGGGAGTTGATGAGACCAGCTGAAGCTTGTCAGCTCATTTAGGCCTCTATAAGAACTCCCAGATTCATTAGGTGTTAGCTCATGCCTGGAACCAGACCTGTGTGGACTGTCTAGGGAGAGTGAACCCCTGTGCGGTGAGACAAAGCCTGTGTGGCTATTTGCTTGGACATTTAAAACCAGGGACTTAGGGACTAGGACAGCACTAGGCTGATCCCAGTTGTTAGTTAGGAAACCTGTATGTTTAGTCAGAGGTCAAGTTGACCAGGATTTATTTTGTTTATGTTTCTTTTGCTTTGCTGTGTTTTGTCACTGTAAATAGAAAATAAACCGCACCTTTTTGATTTTGAAAACCACAACCTCCGTTTGCTGGGCCTGTTTTGTGTGGGGAGCCCATCCCGGGGGTCACACACACCCGCTGCCGAGCTAACCCCCTCACAATATATACACTGTATTCAGTTAAGCTAGATCTCTCTTAAGTCAGTGTACTGTATACTGGGCTCAGTGTGCACGTAAAGCTGACTGCAGACCATCCCTGTTCTCTTCCTAATAATATGGGCAGGCAGTTGATTAAGCTAAGCTGCAGTATATTAAGTCAGTGTACTGTATACTGGGCTCTGTGTGCACGTAAAGCGAAAGAGAGGCAGACACACACACAGGCCAATAAAAGAGGCCAATAAAAGAGGGCAAGCAGACTCTGTGTCTAGAGGCAACAGTGCTGGTTGTGGACACGGTGCATCCTCATCAGCACGTGGCCGTGGGGCACGCCTGTCCTTTTTTTCGGCAGCTGGCCGTGTTGAGCCGCAACATGCAGAAGAGTTGGTAGAGTGGATGACCAAGCCGTCCTTATCCTCCTCATCCTCTCTCACCCAGGCTCAGGGTACTTTGTCTGCTAAAAAACATCTGCCAAATCGGCCTCTTCATGCGGGTCAATGGCATCAGTCACTCCTTCCCTAGCCCCACCATGTCCATAGGATTCCCCAGAACTGTTTGACCACAGCTGCAGGAGGATGTGCAGCGTTTTGAAGGCTCCGATGATGGTACCCAGCTTGAGGAAGACAGTAACTTGAGCCCAGAGAGAGGGGGTGCCCAAGAAGGACAGCAAACTGGCAGTCATGTTCCCCCAGCTGCAGCATACTGCCAGGTTTGCTCCAGTCACGAGGAAGGAGGGGATGATGAGGTCACTGACTCTACGTGGGTGCCTGATAGGAGAGAGGAGGAGGAGGAGGCACATCTCCAACGAGGCAGGATGCCCTCCAGGGGCCAGCTTAAGGGCAGCCAACTGACTGCATCACACCACAGAGCTCCGCATGTGCAGGGCGCTGCTGTCTCTGTGCATTATTCCAAAAGTTCTTTGGTGTGGCACTTTTTTTAGACGTGTGCAGCAGATCGCACCATTGCTATTTGCAACATATGTCTGAAGCGCATCTCGCGTGGCCAAAACATCAGCCGCTTGGGCACCACATGCTTGACCAGACATATGTCGACCTGCCATGTAGTCCGTTGGCAAGCGTACATAAAAGACCCACACCAAAGTACAAAGCGGACCTCTCCTTGCTCCTCATCAGCTGGGATCTCCAATCCCACTATACCTTCAGTCCTCTCAGAAACCTGAACTGAGAGGAATGAAGGTGTAGAATTAGGTGCGTCACTGCCAAGTACTTGTGGGCAATCTGCTATCGGTACACCAATGTCCGATTGTATCAGGCAAATTTCCCTGCCCCAGCTGCTGTACCGCCGAAAGAAATTCCTTCCCAGCCATCCACATGCCCAGTGGTTGAATGCTAGCTTGGCTAAATTGCTAGCACTTCAACTGCTGCCTTTTCAGTTGGTAGACTCTGCCCCCTTCCGTGAGTTTGTGGAATGTGCGGTACCTCAGTGACAGGTTCCCAAACGACACTTTTTTTCACGGAAGGCGATTCTGGCTCAATACCGGCATGTGGAAGGCAATGTCTTGGCCTCGCTGGACAGGGCGGTCAGCGGTAAGGTGCATATTACCACTGACTCATGGTCCAGCAGGCATGGACAGGGACGTTACCTATCTTTCATGGCCCACTGGGTGACTCTGCTGGCAGCTGGGAAGGATACCGGACAGGGTGCAGTAGTGTTGGAGGTTGTCCCGCCACCACACCTCTAAAATGCTACCAGTGGTGATTCTGACAAACCTCTCTCCTCCACCCCCTCCTCTTCTTCTTCCTCCGCGGCCTCTTCCTGTGCTGATTTGTCCTCGGAACCAGCGGTGCTCCGTAGGCATTTAAAGGGCTACGCAAGTACGCAGGCAAAAAGATGCCATGCGGTGCTTGAGCTGGTGTGCTTGAGGGACAGGAGCCACACTGGGGCAGAGATTCTGTCAGCTCTGCAGAAACAGGCTCAGAGGTGGTTGACGCCACGCCAGCTTAAGCCAGGAATGGTGGTTTGCGACAATGGCACCAACCTCCTCTCCACCCTCCGACAGGGACAGCTGACCCATGTGCCCTGTTTGGATCACGTCCTTAACTTGGTGGTGCAGTGGTTCTTGGGCAGGTACTTGGGCTTACAGGATGTCCTGAGGCAGGCCAGGAAAGTCTGTGTGCATTTCCGCCGGTCATATAATGCCAGTGCTCGGCTGGCTGACCTCCAAAAGGAATACAACCTGCCCAAGAACCTCCTAATCTGTGACATGCCCACCAGGTGGAACTCAACGTTGGCCATGCTGCAGGAGCTGCACATGCAGCAGAGGGCCATCAATGAGTACCTGTGCGACTATGGCACCAGGACAGGGTCAAGGGAGTTTGGGTTTTTTTTTGCCACGCCAGTGGGTCATGATCAGGGAATGCATGCACTGTCCTGTCACCATTTAAGGAGGCCACAAGGATGGTGAGCAGTGACAGTGCATGCATCAGTGACACTTTCCCTCTTGTCCACCTGTTGGAGCACACGCTGCGTGGAATAATGGACAGGGCACTTGAGGCAGAACAGAGAGAGGAAGAGGAGGACTTCCTTACCGCTCAAGGCCCCCTTTATCCAGAAAGAGTTCCTGCTGGCCCGCCGATCACACAGGAAGAGGAGGAGGATTGTGTCAGCATGGAGGTGGAGCCTAGCACTCAGCATCAGCAGCAGTCTTCAAGGGATCATTTACAGTCCCAAGAAATCCATGGACTTGTACGTGGCTGGGAGGAGGTGGCTGCGGACCATGTCGTCCTTAGTGACCCAGAGGACTCCGGACCGAATGCCTCAGCAAACCTACGCTGCATGGCCTCCCTGATCCTGCAAAGCCTGCGAAAGGATCCTTGTATTCGTGGTATCAAGGAGAGGGATCATTACTGGCTGGCAACCCTCCTTGATCCACGTTACAAGGGTAAGGTTGCAGACCTTATCCAGCCGTCGCAGAGAGAGCAGAGGATGAAACATCTTCGGGAGGCCTTGCGGAAAGGTTTGTACAACGCGTTTCCAGAGCCTGGGAGGTTACAAATTCCTGGTCCTGGACAACGTGTTGCTGAGGCTTCGGTCAGTCACAGAAGGAGCGGTGGAGAAGGTGGCCGTCTGACCGATGCGTTCAGACAATTTTTTAGTCCGTAGCCCCAAGGTATGATCAGTTCCAGCAACCATCGCCAGCGTCTGATTCACATGGTGCAGGAATACCTAGGGGAAAGATCAGACTTGGACACCTTTCCCACCGAAAATCCTCTGGGTTACTGGGTCTTGAGGATGGATCACTGGCCAGAGCTTGCACAGTATGCAATTGAGCTACTGGCCTGTCCTGCATCCAGCATTCTTTCGGAACACACATTCAGTGCTGCTGGAGGCTTTGTAACCGATCACAGGGTACGCCTGTCCACCGACTCGGTCGATCGTCTGACCTTTATAAAAATGAATCAGTCTTGGATCACCAGCTACCAAGCACCTGATGCTGATGTAACCGAATATTTTTTTTTTTAATGTGAGATCCCTTCAAGACTGCCTATGCTGATGCTAAGTGACTATCCTGTTATGCTGAGTGACTATCCTCTTCCTCCTGTTTATGTTGATAGCTTGTAAGAACATTTTTGATTATGGGCACCGCCACCAGTGCCTAAGGCCCAATTTTTCTGCCCCTGTTTAACAGGGGCGTGTAATTATAATTTTTGCAGCAATACTTTGCAGCAGGACTCATTCCTGAGCTCCAACTAGAGTATCTGTGAGGGGTTGCAGTGTTGTGGCACCAGCACCAGTGCCTAAGACCCAATTTTTCTGCCCCTGTTCAACAGGGGCGTGTAATTAAAATTTTTGCTGTAATACTTTGCAGCAGGGCTCATTCCTGAGCTCCAACTAGAGTATCTGTGAGGGGTTGCAGTGTTGTGGCACCAGCACCAGTGCCTAAGGCTCAATTTTTCTGCCCCTGTTTAACAGGGGCGTGTAATTATAATTTTTGCTGCAATACTTTGCAGCAGGGCTCATTCCTGCACTCTAACTAGAGTATCTGTGAGGGGTTGCAGTGTTGTGGCACCAGCACCAGTGCCTAAGGCCCAATTTTTCTGCCCCTGTTTAACAGGGGCGTGTAATTAAAATTTTTGCTGTAATACTTTGCAGCAGGGCTCATTTCTGCGCTCCAACTAGAGTATCTGTGAGGCGTTGCAGTGTTGTGGCACCAGTGCCTAAGGCCCAAATTTTATGCCCCTGTTCAACAGGGGCATGTAATTACAATTCTTGATCTAATATTTCACAGCAGAGCCCATTCCTGCACCCACCAAGAGTAACTGTGAGGGCTTACAGTGTTGTGGCAACACCACCACCACCAAAGGCCCAATTTTTCTGCCCCTGTTCAACAGGTGCATGTAATTACAATTCTTGATATAATAGTTCACAGCAGGGCCCGTTCCAGCACCCACCAAGTGTAACTGTGAGGACTTACAGTGTTGTGGTACTGGCACCACCACCATCACCACCAAAGGCCCAATTTTTCTGCCACTGTTCAACAATTGCATGTAATTACAATTCTTGATATAAAAGTTCACAGCAGGACGTTCCAGCGCCCACCAAGAGTAACTGTGAGGGCTTACAGTGTTGTGGCAACACCACCACCTAAGGCCCAAATTTCTGCAGAGTACATAGGGCAGGCCCCTACTTTCAAACATCCGACTTTCAAATGACTCCTACTTACAAACGGAGGGAGACAACAGGAAGTGAGAGGAAATCTACCCCTAGGAAGGGAAATTCTCTCCTGTAAGGGTTAATATGGGAAAAGGGTGTCTCCTCTCCAGTGATGCTTTATCACCAATCCTTGTTTCCCTAAAAAACACAAATTTACAAAATCCAATTGTCATTGGGACAGAAAGTGAGGTGAAATCTTCTGAACAGGTGCACAGACAGCAAAACAAATGTTACAGGGGTGATAACCCTTCCCTAAGTTTTCCAAAAGGCTTAAAAATTGATTTTTTGGCTGGAGCTACACTTTAAAAATGTACCAGTTCAAAATTACAAACAGATTCTACTTAAGAACAAACCTACAGTCCCTGTCTTGTTTGCACCTCCTGTATACTTCTGAGTATATAGGGCCTGAGGGCCCCACGCCCTTTTTTTTATTTGGGTGCGGGGTTCCTCTTAATCCCCATACCAGACCCAAAGGGCCTGGTAATGGGCTGGGCATGCTATTTTTCTCAATGATTTTCATCCATATTGCCGGGACCACACATTACATTAAAGCCGCAAGCAGTTTTAAATTACTTTTATTCCTTTAGAAATGTCATTTTGTGCAGGGACAGTTATAAACACGGGAAACACGCGCCACTTTACAGGCATACTATAGACACCCCCCAGGCAAGATATTTAAAGGAATATTTCACTTTTTTAAGCATCATTAAAATCACTGCTCCTGAAAAAATGGCAGTTTTTAAAACAGTTTTTTGCATTGATACATGTACCCTGGGGCAGGACCCGGGTCCCCAACCCCTTTTTAGGACAATAACTTGCATATTAGCCTTTAAGATTCACACTTTTGATTTCTCACGTTTGAGTCCCATAGACCTTAACGGGGTTCGAAAGTTCGTGTGAACTATCGGTCCGTTCGCATGTTCTGGATGCGAACTGAACCGGGGGGTGTTCGGCTCATCCCTACTGTCAATGATGAAATAGCAGATGTGGTAACACACATGGTCAGAGTAGCACCAGTTGCACAGCTCCCAATGTACATTGGACGATGTCTTTTGGCACACTTACAGTGCCTTGAAAATGTATTCATACCCCTTGAAATTTTCCACATTTTGTCATGTTACAACCAAAAACGTAAATGTATTTTATTGGGATGTTATGTGATAGACCAACACAAAGTGGCAAATAATTGTGAAGTGGAAGGAAAATGATAAATGGTTTTCAAAATGTTTTACAAATAAATATGTGAAAAGTGTGGGGGTGCATTTGTATTTAGCCCCCCTGAGTCAATACTTTGTAAAACCACCTTTTCGCTGCAATTACAGTTGCAATTATTTTTGGTTATGTCTCTACTAGCTTTGCACATCTAGCTAGAGAGTGTCTGTGAACAGCAATTTTCAAGTCTTGCCACAGATTCTCAAATGGATTTAGGTCTGGACTTTGACTGAGCCATTCTAACACATCAATATGCTTTGATCTAAACCATTCAATTGTAGCTTTGGTTGTATGTTTAGGGTCATTGTCCTGCTGGAAGGTGAACCTCTGCCCCAGTCTCAAGTCTTTTGCAGACTCTTAACAGGTTTTCTTCTAAGATTGCCCTGTATTTGGCTTCATCCATCTTCCTATAAACTCTGACCAGCTTCCCTGTCCCTGCGAAGAAAAGCATCCCCACAACATGATGCTGCCACCACCATATTTCACGGTGGGGATGGTGTTGTTGTGAATTGATGAATAAATAATACATTTTATAATCTACTGGCAGAGATGTTAAAATTCAAGTAGGCCTCAAAACAGATGGACTATGATTTTGCAATAATTGAATAATTCTTCTGGAACCACTGAAAGCAAGATAGATGAACTAAAGGACTTTGTGACTTCATATGTTTTTCCAAGTTTTCAATGCATCAACCATTGAAACTTATACGAGCCTCATGTTGAATCAGATTCGCTTGGACAATAGTGGCTGTCTTCACGAAACCAAAAATATTTACTTATCTTTGTTGGGTAGATTAAGAAGACAAAACCTGCCATAGGGAAAAAGTTTCACAGAAAGGGTAACTAAGCTGTTATTACATGGAAATAACCCTTATCTAGCTAAATCCATTGTGTTAGATTTAGGAGCTGTGTAGATAGCTAACCCATCTCTAAACATCCATTGAGACTGTTCAAAGGTCAATTCAACACATGGTAGGAAAAGATTTGAAGTTTATGCAATTCAGTATTATATTCCAATACCTATATTTGATTAAAAGTCATTCAAATTATATATGATATTTTAGGTCACAGAGATGATTATCATTTTAGTATCTGCTGACCTAATAACTCTGTTATAAGGTAAAAATATAAAGGTTGTGATTTAGAACAAATTATAAGTAGAATTGTTTTAAGATGCCATTCAGTGTTCTGTATTTGAATTTAGGGGAAGCATCTGGGTGGTAGTGTAACCCAGATGCACTGATTGCTAGGGGATCTGAGGTCCTTTTATGGTTCTTGGAGGACTCTGGTGGTGTGAGGTTCCCTGGGTCTATAGGTGGCGTTGTTGCCGGGGGCCGGAGGTGAACCCACACCGCAAGACTGTGCCTTTTTGTCCTCCCCTGGAGCTGGTACAGCGGGGCGGGGAACCCGCTGTGACGCAAAGGGAGAGGAGATAAAGGGGGCGGACACCCTTACCACGGGGTTTAGAGTGCAGAGTCGGAGGGCGCAGCCGCACCCAGGCACCTTCAGCTTCGGTGCTGGCGTTCCGGTGTTCCAGGCCCAGGTGCCTTTGACCTGGCCGGAACGGAGATGGAGTCCATCTCAGGCACCTTTAGCCTGGGGTGAGGTACTATGGCGGATGCCTGGGGCTCAGTACCTTCGACTGAGTTCCGCGAGGGTGGAGGAATCCGAGGAGGCCCTAACTCCTTGGGTGCCCGTGTCTGAGTTCGTGAGGTCTGGTGTGCAGAACTTCTCTGGAGAGTCCGGCGCAGCATCGCTGGTGACAGAGAGATCTCCAGTATCTCCCTTGGACGGATATCCTTCCCCTGACAGGGGCCGTGCTAGTGAAGGTAATTCACGTTCTACTTCACATAGTCAGTGGCAGTGACTATTCGCCACTGGTGATACCACAGTGGTTGACAAGAGAAGGGAAAGGATTGTGCCTCGACCTATTCCCATTACTACTAAGATGTTGCAAAAGAATCCAACTTAACCGTGCTGTGTGTTTATTCGCTGAGAAGAATAAAACTGTGTTGGACCTATTCACTGTGTGGAACTCTTCACTGTGTGGAACTCTGGTTACTAGGAGCAAAGGAGTCAGGGACGAAGGACAGGACTTGACTCTCGGACACCTACACAAAGCCCGATCTTTCTGGCCTTCACCTCTTCACTATGAAGGACATGGGCCGTGGTGTATCTCATCCCTACCCCCAGCACTAACACCCCTAGACAAAGAAAGACAAGCCGAGAATGAGAAGGGTGAGAGGGGTGAGGTCGCTACATGTAAAACACATGAATTGTGATTATAATTGTATAAAAATTTACACAAAACCTGTGTTTGAAGATAAACAAATATTCATCGAATATACCAGAATTATACATTTATCAATATAGATAATAATTTTATGTTATATTGATCAATATATATAACATGTATCTTTCCTAGATAGACCAGTTTTTATAAGATATACATTTATCAAAATTATAAAATATAATTATAATCAAAATTATACTGAGAGTATTTGATATTATGCCGGTTATTACCAGAATCCCTCAATAAAAACTGAGACATTATGAAAATAGAACATATTAATAGCTCAGAACACATGTTTCTGCTATCAGAGATGCTCTAGTGGTTGAAGGTGATATTACCTAAAACTCACTAAACTCACTGAAAAGTAAATCATTAGATTTTTTTTTTTACCTATTAAAAAGAAGCCATGCCTTTTGGGCAGAGCTTATTATAAATTTATGATCTTATTATCTGAGATAGTATTTAGAGACAAAAGAGATGCCATGAAGGGACACTCAGATACACTCACACACTCAAGAAGACTAATCATACAAGCAGACACATACACCATTCATCAACTCACACTTTTACATTAATGAAGATTCCTGAACACTAGGGATGAGCTTCGTGTTCGAGTCGAACATACGTTCGACTCGAACATCGGCTGTTCGATCGTTCGACGAAGATCGAACGATTTGGGCCGTTCGCGCCAAATTCGAGTGACGCGAACGGCCCACAATGCACTACGCCATCGCAGTGTCATCCAGGCGCTGTGATTGGCCAAGCATGCACTGTGACCCCGCATGCTTGGCCAATCACAGCGCCGGCAGCGAGGAGAGCAATGATTGGCCACAGGCAGGATGCCTGTGGCCAATTATTGCTGAGGGTGTTTAGTACACGCCCCACACTATAAAAGGCCGCCAGCACGGCGGCCTAGTGTAGTGTGTTCCGGAGCAGGGATAGAGCAGCATAGGCAGGGACAGTGACTGTTATTTCTTTCTTGCTTAACCTGGATTCCTTTAGTTTAGGGAAAGAGAAGGATAGGTAGGGAGAGTGTCAGTGTGTTTTGTGCTTGTGCTATAGTGTGCTTAAAAAAAACATTTATTCTAGGGACAGAAAACTGTAGGTAGGGACAGTGTCAGTTTCTTTCACTCTGCAAGTCCTTGTTTCCAGGGACCTGGAAGGACAGTGAGTGAATTGTCCTTGTGCTATATTGTGCTTAAAAAAACATTTATTCTAGGGACAGAAAACTGTAGGTAGGGAGAGTGTCAGTTTCTTTCACTCTGCAAGTCCTTGTTTCCAGGGACCTGTAAGGACAGTGAGTGAATTGTCCTTGTGCTATATTGTGATTAAAAAAAACATTTTTTCTAGGGACAGAAAACTGTAGGTAGGGAGAGTGTTTTTTTTTCTTTCACTCTGCAAGTCCTTGTTTCCAGGGACCTGGAAGGACAGTGAGTGAATTGTCCTTGTGCTATATTGTGCTTAAAAAAAAACATTTTTTCTAGGGACAGAAAACTGTAGGTAGGGAGAGTGTTTATTTTCTTTCACTCTGCAAGTCCTTGTTTCCAGGGACCTCTAAGGACAGTGAGTGAATTGTCCTTGTGCTATATTGTGCTTAAAAAAAACATTTATTCTAGGGACAGAAAACTGTAGGTAGGGAGAGTGTCAGTTTATTTCACTCTGCAAGTCCTTGTTTCCAGGGACCTGGAAGGACAGTGAGTGAATTGTCCTTGTGCTATATTGTGATTAAAAAAAACATTTTTTCTAGGGACAGAAAACTGTAGGTAGGGAGAGTGTTTTTTTTCTTTCACTCTGCAAGTCCTTGTTTCCAGGGACCTGTAAGGACAGTGAGTGAATTGTCCTTGTGCTATATTGTGCTTAAAAAAAACATTTATTCTAGGGACAGAAAACTGTAGGTAGGGAGAGTGTCAGTTTATTTCACTCTGCAAGTCCTTGTTTCCAGGGACCTGTAAGGACAGTGAGTGAATTGTCCTTGTGCTATATTGTGATTAAAAAAAACATTTTTTCTAGGGACAGAAAACTGTAGGTAGGGAGAGTGTTTTTTTTCTTTCACTCTGCAAGTCCTTGTTTCCAGGGACCTGTAAGGACAGTGAGTGAATTGTCCTTGTGCTATATTGTGCTTAAAAAAAACATTTATTCTAGGGACAGAAAACTGTAGGTAGGGAGAGTGTCAGTTTATTTCACTCTGCAAGTCCTTGTTTCCAGGGACCTGTAAGGACAGTGAGTGAATTGTCCTTGTGCTATATTGTGATTAAAAAAAACATTTTTTCTAGGGACAGAAAACTGTAGGTAGGGAGAGTGTTTTTTTTCTTTCACTCTGCAAGTCCTTGTTTCCAGGGACCTGTAAGGACAGTGAGTGAATTGTCCTTGTGCTATATTGTGCTTAAAAAAAACATTTATTCTAGGGACAGAAAACTGTAGGTAGGGAGAGTGTCAGTTTATTTCACTCTGCAAGTCCTTGTTTCCAGGGACCTGGAAGGACAGTGAGTGAATTGTCCTTGTGCTATATTGTGATTAAAAAAAACATTTTTTCTAGGGACAGAAAACTGTAGGTAGGGAGAGTGTTTTTTTTCTTTCACTCTGCAAGTCCTTGTTTCCAGGGACCTGTAAGGACAGTGAGTGAATTGTCCTTGTGCTATATTGTGCTTAAAAAAAACATTTATTCTAGGGACAGAAAACTGTAGGTAGGGAGAGTGTCAGTTTATTTCACTCTGCAAGTCCTTGTTTCCAGGGACCTGTAAGGACAGTGAGTGAATTGTCCTTGTGCTATATTGTGATTAAAAAAAACATTTTTTCTAGGGACAGAAAACTGTAGGTAGGGAGAGTGTTTTTTTTCTTTCACTCTGCAAGTCCTTGTTTCCAGGGACCTGTAAGGACAGTGAGTGAATTGTCCTTGTGCTATATTGTGCTTAAAAAAAACATTTATTCTAGGGACAGAAAACTGTAGGTAGGGAGAGTGTCAGTTTATTTCACTCTGCAAGTCCTTGTTTCCAGGGACCTGTAAGGACAGTGAGTGAATTGTCCTTGTGCTATATTGTGATTAAAAAAAACATTTTTTCTAGGGACAGAAAACTGTAGGTAGGGAGAGTGTTTTTTTTCTTTCACTCTGCAAGTCCTTGTTTCCAGGGACCTGTAAGGACAGTGAGTGAATTGTCCGTGTGCTATATTGTGCTTAAAAAAAACATTTATTCTAGGGACAGAAAACTGTAGGTAGGGAGAGTGTCAGTTTATTTCACTCTGCAAGTCCTTGTTTCCAGGGACCTGTAAGGACAGTGAGTGAATTGTCCTTGTGCTATATTGTGATTAAAAAAAAACATTTTTTCTAGGGACAGAAAACTGTAGGTAGGGAGAGTGTTTTTTTTCTTTCACTCTGCAAGTCCTTGTTTCCAGGGACCTGTAAGGACAGTGAGTGAATTGTCCTTGTGCTATATTGTGATTAAAAAAAACATTTTTTCTAGGGACAGAAAACTGTAGGTAGGGAGAGTGTTTTTTTTCTTTCACTCTGCAAGTCCTTGTTTCCAGGGACCTGTAAGGACAGTGAGTGAATTGTCCTTGTGCTATAGTGTGCTTAAAAAAAACATTTATTCTAGGGACAGAAAACTGTAGGTAGGGACAGTGTCAGTTTCTTTCACTCTGCAAGTCCTTGTTTCCAGGGACCTGGAAGGACAGTGAGTGAATTGTCCTTGTGCTATATTGTGATTAAAAAAAACATTTTTTCTAAGGACAGAAAACTGTAGGTAGGGAGAGTGTTTTTTTTCTTTCACTCTGCAAGTCCTTGTTTCCAGGGACCTGGAAGGACAGTGAGTGAATTCTCCTTGTGCTATATTGTGCTTAAAAAAAACATTTATTCTAGTGACAGAAAACTGTAGGTAGGGAGAGTGTCAGTTTATTTCACTCTGCAAGTCCTTGTTTCCAGGGACCTGTAAGGACAGTGAGTGAATTGTCCTTGTGCTATATTGTGATTAAAAAAAACATTTTTTCTAGGGACAGAAAACTGTAGGTAGGGACAGTGTCAGTTTCTTTCACTCTGCAAGTCCTTGTTTCCAGGGACCTGTAAGGACAGTGAGTGAATTGTCCTTGTGCTATATTGTGCTTAAAAAAAACATTTATTCTAGGGACAGAAAACTGTAGGTAGGGAGAGTGTCAGTTTATTTCACTCTGCAAGTCCTTGTTTCCAGGGACCTGGAAGGACAGTGAGTGAATTGTCCTTGTGCTATATTGTGATTAAAAAAAACATTTTTTCTAGGGACAGAAAACTGTAGGTAGGGAGAGTGTTTTTTTTCTTTCACTCTGCAAGTCCTTGTTTCCAGGGACCTGTAAGGACAGTGAGTGAATTGTCCTTGTGCTATATTGTGCTTAAAAAAAACATTTATTCTAGGGACAGAAAACTGTAGGTAGGGAGAGTGTCAGTTTATTTCACTCTGCAAGTCCTTGTTTCCAGGGACCTGTAAGGACAGTGAGTGAATTGTCCTTGTGCTATATTGTGATTAAAAAAAAAAAATTTCTAGGGACAGAAAACTGTAGGTAGGGAGAGTGTTTTTTTTCTTTCACTCTGCAAGTCCTTGTTTCCAGGGACCTGGAAGGACAGTGAGTGAATTCTCCTTGTGCTATATTTTGCTTAAAAAAAACATTTATTCTAGGGACAGAAAACTGTAGGTAGGGAGAGTGTCAGTTTATTTCACTGTGAAAGTCCTTGTTTCAAGGGACAGAGAAGGACACCTGAAGGTAGCCCTTATTGCTTTTTTCCCATCTCCCTGCAGGCCATCTATTAGAATGTCTGGAAGGCAAACAAGGAGAGGCAGACAGTCAGGAGGCAATAAAAGAGGGCAAGCAGGCTCTGTGTCTGGGGGCAACAGTGCTGGTCGTGGACGCGGTGCATTGTCATCAGCACATGGCCATGGGACACGCTTGTCCTTCTTTTCGGCAGCTGGACATGTTGAGCCACATCATGCCGAAGACTTGGTAGAGTGGATGACCAAGCCCTCCTCCTCCTCCTCATCCTCTCTCACCCAGGCTCAGGGTACTGGAAAAGCAGCTGCCAAAGCGTCGTCTTCCCTGGTATCAATGTCAGACAAATCATCAGTCACTCCTTCCCTAGACCCACCATGTCCTCCTCCTGAGGAGTCCCCCGAACTGTTTCAGCACAGTGTTGGGTACATGCTCCAGGAGGATGCCCAGCGTTTCGAAGGGTCTGATGATGAAACCCAGCTAGAGGAAGGCAGTAGCGTGAGAGCAGACAGAGGGGATGCTCAAGAAGGACACCAATCTGGCAGTCATGTTCCAGCAGCTGCAGCATACTGCCAGATTGGCTCCAGTGATGAGGAGGGAGGGGATGATGAGGTCACTGACTCCACGTGGGTGCCTAATAGGAGAGAGGAGGAGGAGGAGGATGAGGAGGAGGCACATCTCCAACGAGGCAGGATGCCCTTTGGTGGCCAGCGTAAGGGCAGTACACCGACGGAATCACACCGCAGAGCTCCGCCTGTGCAGGGCGCTGCCTCTGCCCGTCATTCAAAAAGTTCTTTGGTGTGGGCCTTTTTTGAGGCTAGTGCATCAGATCGCACAGCTGCTGTTTGCAACATATGTCTCAAGCGTATATCGCGTGGCCAAAACATCAGCCGCTTGGGTACCACATGCCTGACCAGACATATGTTGACCTGCCATGCAGCTCGTTGGCAAGCCTACCTCAAAGACCCACACCAAAGAACAAAGCGGACCTCTCCTTGCACCGCATCAGCTGGGATCTCCAACCCCACTATAACTTCAGTCCTCTCTGAAACATGCATTGAGAGGAATGAAGGTGTAGAATTAGGTGTGTCACAGCCAAGTACTTGCGCCCACTCTGCTAGCAGTACACCGACGTCCGATTCTAGCAGGCAAATTTCCCTGCCCCAGCTGCTGGACCGTCGAAAGAAGTTCACTCCCAGCCATCCACATGCCCAGCGGTTGAATGCTAGCTTGGCTAAATTGCTAGCGCTTCAACTGCTGCCTTTTCAGTTGGTAGACTCGGCCCCCTTCCGTGAGTTTGTGCAATGTGCGGTTCCTCAGTGGCAGGTTCCCAAACGCCACTTTTTCTCACGGAAGGCTATTCCGGCTCTCTACCGGCATGTGCAAGGCAATGTCTTGGCCTCGCTGGACAGGGCGGTCAGCGGTAAGGTGCATATTACCGCTGACTCATGGTCCAGCAGGCATGGACAGGGACGTTACCTTTCTTTCACGGCCCATTGGGTCACTCTTTTGGCAGCTGGGAAGGATTCAGGACAAGGTGCAGTAGTGTTGGAGGTTGTCCCACCGCCACGCCTCCAAAATGCTACTACTGGTTGTGACACACCTCTCTCCTCCACCCCCTCCTCTTCTTCTTCCTCCATGGCCTCTTCCTGTGGTTTGTCCTATGAACCAGCGGTGCTCCGTAGCCGTTCACGGGGCTACGCAAGTACGCAGGCAAAAAGATGCCATGCCGTGCTTGCGCTGGTGTGTTTGGGGGACAGAAGCCACACTGGGGCAGAGGTCCTGTCTGCTCTGCAGGGCCAGGCCGAGAGGTGGTTGACGCCACGCCAGCTTAAGCCAGGAATGGTGGTTTGCGACAATAGCACCAACCTCCTCTCCGCCCTCCGACAGGGACAACTGACCCATGTGCCCTGTGTGGCTCACGTCCTTAACCTGGTGGTGCAGCGCTTCTTGGGCAGGTACCCGGGCTTACAGGATGTCCTGAGGCAGGCCAGGAAAGTCTGTGTGCATTTCCGCAGATCTTATAATGCCAGTGCTCGCCTGGCTGAGCTGCAAAAGGAGTTGAACCTGCCCAAGAACCGCCTTATATGTGACATGCCCACCAGGTGGAACTCAACGTTGGCCATGCTGCAGCGGCTGCACACGCAGCAGAGGGCCATCAATGAGTACCTGTGCGACTACGGCACCAGGACAGGGTCAGGGGAGCTTGTTTTTTTTTCTCCACGCCAGTGGGGCATGATCAGGGATGCATGCACTGTCCTGGCACCATTTGAGGAGGCCACGAGGATGGTGAGCAGTGACAGTGCATGCATCAGTGACACTGTACCTCTTGTCCACCTGTTGGAGCACACGCTGCGTGGAATAATGGACAGGGCACTTGAGGCAGAACAGAGGCAGGAAGAGGAGGACTTCCTTGCCTCTCAAGGCCCCCTTTACCCAGACAGTGTTCCTTCTGTCCCACCCATCGCACAGGAAGAGGAGGAGGAGGAGGAGGATTGTGTCAGCATGGAGGTGGAGGCTGGCACTCAGCATCATCAGCAGCAGTCTTTTAGGGATGATTTACAGTCCCAAGAAACCAGTGGACTTGTACGTGGCTGGGAGGAGGTGGCTGCGGATCATGTCGTCCTTAGTGACCCAGAGGACTCCGGAGCGAATGCCTCAGCAAACCTACGCTGCATGGCCTCCCTGATCCTGCAAAGTCTGCGGAAGGATCCTCGTATTCTTCGGATCAAGGAGAGGGACCATTACTGGCTGGCCACTCTCCTTGATCCACGGTACAAGGGTAAGGTTGCGGACCTTATGTTACCGTCGCAGAGGGAGCAGAGGATGAGACAACTCCGGGAGGCCTTGCAGAAAGGTCTGTGCAACGCGTTCCCAGAGACTGGGAGGTTGCAAACTCCTGGTCCTGGACAACGAGTTGCTGAGGCTTCGGCCAGTCAAAGAAGGAGCGGTGGGGAAGGTGGCCGTCTGACCGATGCGTTCAGACAATTCTTTAGTCCGCAGCCCCAAAGTATGATCGGTTCCAGCAACCATCGCCAGCGTCTGATAAACATGGTGCAGGAATATCTAGGGGCAAGGTCAGACTTGGACACCTTCCCCACCGAAAATCCTCTGGCTTACTGGGTCTTGAGGATGGATCACTGGCCAGAGCTTGCACAGTATGCAATTGAGCTACTGGCCTGTCCTGCATCCAGCGTTCTTTCGGAACGCACATTCAGTGCTGCTGGAGGATTTGTCACGGATCACAGGGTGCGCCTGTCCACCGACTCGGTTGATCGACTGACTTTCATCAAGATGAACCAGTCTTGGATCACCACCAGCTACCACACACCTGATGCTGATATAACAGACTAATTGATTTTAACATGTCACATCCCTTCAAGACTGATGCTGATGCTGAGTGCCTGTGCTGTTATGTTGACTGGCTATCCTCCTCCTCCGAGTCCTCAATGATACGATTGATGATGATAGCTTGTAAGATCATTTTTGTTTATGGGTGCCGCCACCAGTGCCTAACGCCCAATTTTTCAGCCCCTGTTTAACAGGGGCGTGTAATTACAATTTTTGAAGCAATACTTTGCAACAGGGCTCATTGCTGTGCTCCAAGTACAGTATCTGTGAGGAGTTGCAGTGTTGTGCCACCAGTGCCTAAGGCCCAATTTTTCAGCCCCTGTTTAACAGGGGCGTGTCATTACAATTTTTGAAGCAATACTTTGCAACAGGGCTCATTGCTGTGCTCCAAGTACAGTATCTGTGAGGAGTTGCAGTGTTGTGCCACCAGTGCCTAAGGCCCAATTTTTCAGCCCCTGTTTAACAGGGGCGTGTCATTACAATTTTTGAAGCAATACTTTGCAACAGGGCTCATTGCTGTGCTCCAAGTACAGTATCTGTGAGGGGTTGCAGTGTTGTGCCACCAGTGCCTAAGGCCCAATTTTTCAGCCCCTGTTCAACAGGGGCATGTAATTACAATTCTTGATCTAATAATTCACAGCAGGGCCCATTGCTGCACCCACCAAGAGTAACTGTCAGGGCTTACAGTGTTGTGGCACCAGCACCACCATCAAAGGCCCAATTTTTACTACCACTGTTCAACAATTATATGTAATTAAAATTCCTGATATAATAGTTGACAGCAGGGCGTTCCAGCACCAACCAAGAGTAACTGTGAGTGCTTACAGTGTTGTGCCAACACCAACAACTAAGGGGCCTATTTCTGCAGAGTATATACGGCAGGTCCCTACTTTCAAACATCCAACTTACAAACGACTCCTACTTGCAAACGCAAGAAGACAACAGGAAGTGAGAGGAAATCTACCACTAGGAAGGAAAATTCTCTCCTGTAAGAATAAATATGGGAGAAAGGTGTCTCCTCTGTACTGATGCTTTATCAGCAATCCTTGTTTCAAGAAAAAGACCACATTTCAAAAAGAGTTGTCATTGGGACGGAAAGTGAGGTGAAATGTTCTGAACAGGGGCACAGACAGCAAAACAAATGTTACAGGGGTGATAACCCTTACCTATGTTTTCCAAAAAGTTTAAAAATAGATTTTTGGTCTGGAGCTACACTTCAACAATGTACCTGTTCAAAATTACAAACAGATTCTACATAAGAACAAACCTACAGTCCCTGTCTTGTATGCACCGCCTGTATACGGCTGTTCAGAGTATATAGGGCCTTTTTTATTTTATGTGCGGGGTTCCCCTTAATATCCATACAAGACCCAAAGGGGCTGGTAATGGGCTGGGGTAGGGGGGGGGTCATGGGGTAGCTATGCCATTTTTCTTAAAGAATTTCATCCATATTACCGGGACCAGACATTACATTAAAGCCGCAAGCAGTTTTAAATGGCTTTTTTTTCCTTTAGAAGTGTCATTTTGTGCAGGGACAGTTCTAAACACGGGAAACACGTGGCACTTCACAGGCATACTTTAGACACCCCCCAGGTACGATATTTAAAGGAATATTTTACTTTTTTTTTTTCACTTTATGCATCATTAAAATGACTGCTCCCGAAAAACGACCGTTTTTAAAACTTCTTTTTGCATTGATACATGTCCCCTGGTGCAGAACCCGGGTTCCCAAACCCTTTTTAGGACAATAACATGCATAATAGTTGTTATAATTAGCACTTTAGAATTCGAACGTTCGCATCCATTGTATTTAATAGGGTTCTAATGTTCGTTCGAACTTTCGGTCCGTTCGCGGGTTCTGGTGCGAACCGAACCCGGGGGTGTTCGGCTCATCACTACTGAACACCTTATGCTTTGGAATTCGGAGGTCGCAAGAAGTAATTCCTCTTTAAGAGTAGCCATCTTGAAAGCCACGGCAGCCATTCTAAAAACTCTGGTAACCAGAAATTCAGACTAGTAGCCGTTTTGGAACGGGTAATTATGTCATGTTGATTTTATCTTGTATTCATTTGTGTTCTCTTAAAGGGGTGTTCCACCTGTGATTTTTTTTTTTTTTTTAAAGTCAGCAGCTACAAACACTGTAGCTGCTGACTTTTAATAAAGACACTTACCTGACCTACTCGCCCACGATGTCAGCCCCCATGAGGCCGATCCCTCGGCGCTGGCAGCTCCCGGCGCCGCCATCCTCAGTAAGGGAAACATGCAGTGAAGCCGTGCGGCTTCACTGCTCGTTTTGTACTGCGCGTGCGCGAGCAGCACAGCGCTTTGTGAATGGGCCGGCTGCTCTCTGGGATACACACAGTTCACAGAAGGCAGCGCGCCCCATTCACAAGAAGACACCGAGTGTAGGACGAGGAAGAAGATCCACCGCGGAGGATGAAGAGGCAGATTAGGGACTTCCGCATAGCAACCGCTATTCCTGGTAAGTAAAAAATGTTTTTATTTTTCATTTTTTTATTTTTTTATTTGTAGATTTTTGGTGACATTTTTTTTTTCAGGGTGGAACTCCACTTTAAATATTGATTTATTGAATATTATACAATTGATAATTATTCTCCCGAATCAATAACCGCCTTGTAAATTTTTCTCTAAAGATTAAATTTTCAATATATTTTTCATTTTGCATAGTTTACATTTTATTGGCAAAACAAACGTCTAATTTTATTTTTACACTGTTAACCACTTACTTACCTGCAGTATAGAAACAGTTGGATTTGTGAAATACAGACGTTCTGTTTAATTGTCATTTTACAAGGTTATTGATTCTACCGGGAAGTTTATCATTGTGGTATCACATCAAAGGTACTACACTCCCATTTAGCGGGTGTTTCAACCGATATTCAAGATTTTATGTAACGCAATCGGAATTTTAATTTCATGTAAACATTTGTTTTTGTCAACCAAGATATAAAACTATTTTGTATGATTACATGTCTGGTAAATAAATTTCATATTTATAGACTGTTGTCATAAAGATTGATTTTGTATTTTAAAAGTACATTCGTTAAAAATTACTTAATAATAAATACTGTGCAGGAAAACTTTCCTTAAAGTGGTTGTAAACCCACTTTTTAAACAAAGCCCTACAGGTAAGCCTAGATTAAGGCTTACCTGTAGGTGCAAGAAATATCTCCTTAACCTACACGGTTAAGGAGATATTTGTATGTAAATGCGGCGACGCTGACGTCACCCCATTCACAAATTCGGCTAGGTCGCAACATTCGACGACGTAGCCGAATTCGACAGCTCACGCGCGCATGCGCAGAGTCACGTCTTCTCCGCTCCGGCCAATCACAGCGCCGGAGCGGCGCTGTGATTGGCTGCAGCGGCGATACCCGGAAGTAACATTCCGGCTATCGCCGCAGCGATGGATGCGGCTAGAGGAGGGACACGGACGACTTCGGGGGCCCCGATCGAAGGTAAGTGGTACATAATGAGCTAGTATGCTAGTCATACTAGCTCATTATAGCTTTGTCTTGCAGGTTAGTCAAAAAAAAAAAAAGGGTTTACAACCACTTTAATAAGCACAACAGTGTGTTCAGGGTGATGTGCAGTGTTGGTTTTCCGCCACACATAGCTTAAGGCCAAAAAGTTTAATTTTGGTCTCATCTGACCAGAGCACCTACTGAGATTAAATTACACACAGGTTGACTCTATTTACTAATTAGGTGACTTCTGATGGCAATTGATTACACTCGATTTTTTTTTTTCAAATATTTTTTATTGAAAATGTTTACTTTTAAAAAAAAAAACACATACATGCATACAAGCAACCAAAACAGTTGGCACTGTACAACGGTAGGGCACACATTACAAAGATGTTGCAATTGATCTCACATCATGCATAGAATTATTTGCATACTTATAGTATTATACTAATAAGAAGAATCATTGTAACATTTTAACGCATATGTCAATATCCACCACCTATAAATAATATATACAACACGTATATAAACCAAAACGTTCTTACTTCAAGTAGCAAGGTATACAGCGATAGGCAGAGGAGGCAGCCCTTTATCAGTGCCACTGAACCGTTTTAATCGAAAACAAAAAAACAAAACTAAAACCAAACCTGCCACAGTCAGCAAGATTTTTATTTTACACTTGTTGGCTATATCATTCGCAGTCCGGACGTGTCATCAGTTATCTTGATTTTGCCTAAGTACCCATGATTGAAACATTATTATAGGCCTCGTGAAATTTGCAGGCAGACAAGGGCCATTGGAGCTAACCCTGGAACCTGAACCCATGAGTCCCATAGTTTATTCAATTTGAGAGGGGTACCTCTAGTTTTCGAGATATGCCTTTCCCTGAGTAAGGTGGTATTTGATTTCACTAGATTTTAGTTAGGGGTATCAGAGTAAAGGGGGCTCAATATAAATGCACGCCATGCTTTTCACATATCTTTTTATAAAAAAAAATTAAAACCATTTATAATTTTCCTTCCACTTCACAATTATGTGCCACTTTGTGTTGGTCTATCACATAAAATCCCAATAAAATACATTTACATTTTTGGTTGTAACATGACAAAATGTGGAAAATTTCAAGGGGTGTGAATACTTTTTCAAGGTACTGTATGAGGGTCGGTGATCCCTGTGACTATGCGTGAAGGCTTGGGTTGCCATCTGTTGGCATGTTACAAATAGGGTTGCCACCTGTCCTGGATTCACCCGGACAGTCCGGGTTTTGAATCAAGTGTCCAGAATTCAGTCCACCTGAAACCCGGACACTTTATTCAGAAAGGACAGGGCCTGACAGGAGGGTGAGGGGGTACTATGTGCGCCACATTACTATTCTCTTTGGAGTGCCCAAAGGGTGTCCCAGGTCTGTTACAATCCGATATTGTATATGTAGCACATGGACCCTTTTTCCTACCTTTGGCTCACTTGCAGGAGAAGGGCACACCGTACTATATGCCCGTACACTCTTGTTTGAGGAGGTTGAGCGTTGTCATGTATTCGGGTCCCACAGCTAGGTTCTCCTTCAGTTGGTTCTCATCTCCTAGGATATAGGGACAAGTCTCTGTTTTCCCTCCAAGCAATTCCAATGTCCACACCACTCTAAACTCCAACGTTGAGTTTATTTTTCTTCAATATTAGCAGATAGGAAAGGGTGGATAGGAGACAGGACAGCAAGGTTTTGGGAGGTAGGTCCAGGCACAAGTAAATGTTACAATCACCACTCAATCCCTGAGTGGGTTCAGCTCACCCGGATAGTCTCCTGTAAAAGTGGATCCTAGCAGCCGAAGTGATGCTCGGACGCTTAATTAGGTTCTTTCCCTAGATACGATCGGGAGATCCTCTGCCACAGAATCTATCACGTCCCGAACTTCTCAGTTCTTGCAACCCAAGGACAGGTGTCAGCAACAGCACATTACTAGGCCCTTGGTGGATAGATGAATCCCCCCAGAAAGTTACCGGGCCCCTTCCTTCACCGTGAACTCTCACCGGTCCCTGGGAAAGGTCCTCCCCCGGCCTCCTCTTCTTAGAAGCGGGCACCCTGGGATTCTTCTTCCCAGAAGTGGGCTCCAGCTAAAGGTGCTGGGCCCAGTGTTGAAGATGCAGCCCCAGGGCTAAAGGTGCCTGGGACTGATGCACACGCGGCCCCATGGCCTGGAGGGCCATGCGCCACGCACTTGGACTCCGACTCCTCTCGTGAACCCCCACCCAGGCGGCGTCTGCCCCTTATGTATCCTCTCCCAGCATGCACAGCAGGCCAACCACGCCCACTGTACCACTGCCGAGAGAGGACACCCTAAGGCACAGCACTATTACCAGTGGTTCAACCCTGGCCAGACATGGCAGTGCCACCTACAGGCCACAGGGAACTGCACACCAGTATACCACCTGGAGAAACAAAATAGCACAACCTATCAATGAGAACGGTCTGAGCCCAACTACTATCTCAGACCAGCCCCTAAATTTGAGTATATAGCACCCCTAAATGGGGTGGGCGCTACATATACTAAAAAAAAAGAAACTACTGTGCAAATTTAAAGTGTTCGGGTTTGGCTTGAAGAAAAAGTGTCAATCCTAGTTACAAAGCTAGTCTCAAAACTTTTTGATATCACTTCATATGTTGTACATTCACATCAGTCCCTGCCCTCAGGGAGCTTACAATCTAAGGTCCCTATCTCACATTCACACATACTAGGGACAATTTAGACAGGAGCCAATCAACTCACCAGCATGTCTTTGGAGTGTGGGAGGAAATTGGAGTACCCGGAGGAAACACACGCATGCACAGGGAGAACATGCAAACTCCAGACAAGTGATGCTGTGGTCAGAATTCAAAACCAATGACCCTAGTGCTGCCAGGTGGAAGTGCTAAGCTTTCTATTTGAATGTCCCTTCTCTATAAAATGTCTCTTCTGCAATTTTGTCTGTTCTGAGTGTATGTTAGTTGCAGTCATATGCACTGCTCTATGCACACTGCAAATCCCATAGTCCATAGTTCATCTCAGGAGTGAGCCAGGGGGGATTTAAATGGTGAAATGTCTCCACTGGGGGCCACCAACCCATATATTATTAGCAGGGCCGCTGTTAGAAATCATGGGGCCCCATACAGCCTACCTGACAGGGCCCCCCCCTGCCCGCCATTGCGCCGCCACAGTGCCCTGCCAATCATAAGTGGTCAAGAAATTCCTTGCTCCACAGCCACATGTATACAGGATGCATGTATATGTGTGGCTGTGGGTTGAGTAATGCCTCAACTTATGATTGGCAGTGCACAGTGAGATGCTAACTGTTAGGTCTTGTTTACTTTTGTGTGTGTGTGGGGGGGGGGGCAGTGAAAATGTGCAGCTAAGACACAGATTTACCATCCCCCAACTAATCCCACTAAGGCTGCAAAGGCACTGCTTTTGTAGTATGGCTGCAGGGTGTTTTACACAACATCCCATCACTACTGCCACACTATGGCAGTAGTGCATTGGAAGCATAAGGGGGAGTGATTGGAAGATGGTAAAACTGTGGCTGAGCTGCACATTTTTACTGCCTCCCCCCCGCCCAAATACAAAAGTAAACAAGACCTAACAGCATCTCACTGTGCTTATGTGATCTGATCATCATCATCGTTATCATCATGATGATGATCACACAGTACAAAAGGTGTTGTATGTCTCTGTATGTATGGATTGGATATGTCTCTGTACCTTCCAGAAAGCAGAAATTGTGAGCCTGCCCATCCAACGGGATCCTTGTGCTGCCTGTGCTCCTGGCCACTTCTCTCGTCAATCATCTCCCGCTGCCCGGCTACAGCCCCGTCCTCTGTCCTCCTTAGTTACTGTGGGAGAAAAGGAGAATCACTCCGCCAGAGATCGGCTGTCATCAGCCGCGGCCAGCAGGAAGTTAAAAAAAGTGCGGCACCGGCTTTAGACGCTGGCGCCCCGAAATTAAAAGAATAGTCCCTCTCTGCTAATCACCACCTGGGCCCCTCTGCTGCGCTGATGGGGCCCAGGTAAAATATATTTATGATACAGCAAGCCTAGGAGCATTGTCAAATGCTTTCTCCTGGGCAAAGTGCTTTCACCAAAGTTGAAGAATAAAGTTGTCCGGGCCCCCCTGCTGAGCCCGGCCCGGTACAGGAGGGCTGGTTGTACTGCCCTATCAGCGGCCCTGATTATTAGCCCTGGAGACAAATGCCCCAAGCCCCTCCCCCCCAGCCCAGTGCTCCCCTAGCTGGCTGCATACTTGTTCTGGGTCACAGATGCATTCAGCATGGGAGTAAGAATGGGGATGATAATCTCAAAGCTTGTACTTCACCACAAGTCAGCAAAGGCAGCTTCCATATTTGTATTTCTGAGCAGTCCTCCATCCCAAAAGACTGTTTTTTTGTTCTTCATCGCACACATGAAATGATAATGTCACAGGCAATAAACGTTGGTTTGCATATCCTGCTGTTTCGATAGGAACAGATCATACGAAATAAGGGTTACTGTGGAAACCATTACCGACAGCACAGAGAGAAACATGCCAGACGTCAGCAAGAATACAAACACTGCCATGTGCCATTGTTGGATGAAGAGCTGCAGGGGGCCAAGCCTGGCACAGCGTAGAGAACGTCTGAGCAATGTGCTCCACATCACATCCATTACCGGGCCTGGAAGAAAACAGAAAAACCATGGCCGTGTGTCCTCCCTAGTTATCTATAACAGATTCTAGTTTGCCATGGCATTGCACAGACTACCATTCGCCAGTACTGATTATTCCTACTGCGTAGTGACGGGAGGCCTTATATATAAAACATGTTCGCAACTGGTTGTTAGGGACAGAAAATACACCTACCAGCATTATGTGTTTGTACATTCTTCATTTTTCTTAATTATCTTTAAAACTGAACTTCTCATAAACAGCTAAATGTACAAAAGAAATACATATACAGCCATAGCTCCCAACTGTCCCTGATTTTGAGGAACTGTCCCTGAATTGGAACAAAGTCCCTCTGTCCCTCTTTCCTCCTCATTTGTCCCTCGTTTTGGTCTAATCTAAGTAATTGAATATAAAATGCACTATTTATCTTTCCAAAAGTGTTTCACAGTGCTAAACCTTTCCTCCAATTTCTCAATTGCTGCATTTGTACATTTCAAAAGCACGTGTGGGTTTGACAATTTTTATTTTTTGTATAATTCCCCTTTAAGGGGATATGTCAGGAGGTGTCTCCTATGCCTACATACTTTTGCCAATAGGTGTCCCTCATTCCCATTTAAAAAATTTGGGTGGTATGATACATCATGTGAGCCATTTTACTGCCAGCTGTACTTCTGTCCATCCATTCCTGAGATTTACATAGGGGTATAACCCCTTTTAGGTTTATTTTGCCATGTGTGTCCCATTAAGGAGATTTCCCTATACTTCCTGTCCCACAGCCAAAACAGGAAGTAAGAGGAAACCCCCCCCCCCCCCCAAGTGAGGGAATCTCTGATTGTCAATAGAATTGGAAGATTTCCCCTCTATTACTGTTCTGATGGCAACCTAAAATTTATGATTTTCTTTTATACTTTCATGCTCTGTGATGATGGTAATCAGGACAAATAGAGAGGGAGCACAGACAGAAATAAAAACCTGGCAGGTGTTCTAATCCATATCCACTCTGTCCAAAACTAAGAAAAAAAAAGAAAGAAAAAAGTTAATTAAACTTTAAATCAGTGCAACCCTTTGCTTGCTTATATCTGGCCCTCTGGGGATTATCCACCCCACTGACAGCAAAAGTGGGAATAGTTCCTGTCATTGATACAGAAAATGAGGCACTATTCCTCCCACTGACACCAATTATGAGGAACTATTCCTCTGACTGACACCAATGATGGGGCATTATTCCTCCCACTGACACCATTGATGGGGCACTATTTCTCCCCTAAATACCAATGACGGGGCACTATTCCTCCAACTGACACCAATGATGGGGCACTATTCCTCCAACTGACACCAATTATGAGGAACTATTCCTCTGACTGACACCAATGATGGGGCATTATTCCTCCCACTGACACCATTGATGGGGCACTATTTCTCCCCTAAATACCAATGACGGGGCACTATTCCTCCAACTGACACCAATGATGGGGCACTATTCCTCCAACTGACACCAATGATGGGGCACTATTCCTCCCACTTAAACCAACAATGGGGCGCTATTCTTCCCACTGACACCAATGAAGGGGTATTATTCTTACCCCTAATACCAACGATAGGGCATTGTTTACTCCCCCCTGACACCAGGCCTTTTTTACTCCTACTGGCCACAGTCTGGCCCCACTAAAGTCTGAAGGACAGTAAACTGGCCCTTTGTTTAGAAAGTATAGGGACCCCTGCTTTAAATATTACATGCAGGTTATGCCCAATCATTTCAAGCTGGAGCTATTGGTCAAAATTGATGGCAAGATGAATGCAGTATGTTATCAAAAAATACTGGAGGAACATTTGCATTCATCAGCCAGGAAGCTGCGCATGGGACGTACTTGGACATTCCAACATGACAATCATCCAAAACACAAGGCCAAGTGGACCTGTCATTGGCTACAGCAGAATAAAGTGAAGGTTCTGGAGTGGCCATCTCAGTCTCCTGACCTCAATATCATTGAGCCACTCTGGGGAGAGATCTCCAACGCACGTTCATGCAAAACAGCCCAAGAATTTACAGGAACTGGAGACTTTTTGCCAAGAGGAATGGGCAGCTTTACCATCTGAGAAGATAAAGAGCCTCATCCACAAATACCGCAAAAGAATTCAAGCTGTCATTGATGTCAAAGGGGGCAATACACGTTATTAACCACTTCACCCCCGGAAGGATTTACCCTCTTCCCGACCAGAGCATTTTTTGCGAAACGGCACTGCGTCACTTTAGCTGACAATAGCTGACAATTGGCCGGTCGTGCGATGTTGTACCCAAACAAAATTGACATCCCTTTTTTCCCACAAATAGAACTTCCTTTTGGTGGTATTTGATCACATCTGCGGATTTTATTTTTTGAGCTATAAACAAAAAAATTGACATTTAAAAAAAAAAAGCAATATTTTTTACCTTTTTGCTATAATAAATATCCCCAAAAAATATATAAAAAATGGATTTCTTCCTCAGTTTAGGCCGATATGTATTCTTCTACATATTTTTTGGTTTGCGCAAAAGTAATAGCGTCTACAAAATAGGGGATAGATTTATGGCATTTTTATTATTTCTATGGATTGGTTGGTTGGCATTTTTATTATTATTTTTTTTTTTTACTAGTAATGGTGGCGATCTGCGATTTTTATCGGGACTGCGACATTATGGCGGACACATCGAACACTTTTGACACTATTTTGGGACCATTGTCATTTATACAGCGATCAGAGCTACAAATAGCCACTGATTTCTGTATAAATGACACTGGCAGGGAAGGGGTTAAACACTAGGGGGCAATCAAGGGGTTAAGTGTGTCCTAGGGAGTGATTTTAAGTGTAGGGGGGGATTGTCTCACTAGAACATGACAAAGATCATTGCTCCCGATGACAGGGAGCAGTAGATCCCTGTCATGTTGCTAGGCAGAACAGGGAAATGCCTTGTTTACATAGGCATCTCCCCGTTCTGCCGCTCCATGTCGTGGGCCGCCAAGTTCGCACGACACGTGGGCACGGGGCGACGCTAGTGCGCCTGCTAGGAGGCAAATTTAAAGGGACGTACAGGTACGCCCATTTGCCTGCCTGTGCCATTCTGCCGACGTAAATTGGCGTGCGGCGGTCGGGAAGGGGTTCATAACTGGGGTATGTAAACTTTTGCTCAGGGTCATTTGGGTAGTTTCCGTTGTCATTATGATTTAAAAAGAGTAAACACAGTTGATTGATAATAAATGGCTTCAGCCAAACACTAACTATGAGTGAAAGAAAAGTTTTTGTGTTATCATTCATATCCCTTTCATGACTAATGCGGCGTACACACGATCGTTTTTCATGCCATTTTTTAAACCGACGTTTTTCTCGTAGTTTTTTTTTTTCATGTTTCCTCTCAAGTCTGTCTTGCGTACACACGATCATTTTAAAAAACGTTCAAGCAAAGCTCAGAGACGTACAACACGTACGACGGCACTATAAAGGGGAAGTTCCGCTCGGATGGCGCCACCCTTCATGTTAGTAAAGTTTGTTGAGCGACGATTCGCGCTTTTCAGCCTCCTGCTTTTCAGTCCGTTACAGCGTGACGAATGTGCTATCTCCATTACAAATGCTAGTTTTACCAGAACGTGCGCTCCCGTCTCATACTTGATTCTGAGCATGCGCGTTTTTTTTTCACCTCGTCAAAGCATACACACCATCGTTTTTCACGTTGTTAAAAAAAACGACATGAAAAACGACGTGAAAAAATAGAGCATGTTCGAAACTTTTAATAGCCGTTTTTCACGTCGTTAAAAATGCTCTGGAGCCTACACACGATCGGTTTTAATGCCCATTTTTAAAAATGGCATTTTTAACGGCATGAAACGATCGTGTGTATGGGGCATAAGCCTATTTCTGACATTTGGTGTGTACAAGTTAAAATCCGTATTTTTTGTTAGAACCCCCAAACATTATACATATACCGTATATACTCGAGTATAAGCCGAGATTTTCAGCCCTTTTTTTTGGGCTGAAAGTCCCCCCCTCGGCTTATACTCGAGTCAGCGAATTTTTTACATTGTAAATAGTACCTGTAAAGAAGTTGCGGCTGCAGCGTCCATCGTTCAAATTCCGCGGTCTCTTCCTGGTCCCTTTCGTGATAGGCGAGTCTCAGCAGACACTCTCCGCCTATCACGAATGTTCTCTCATCCTCAGTTTCCCAGCAGACGTCTGTGATTGGCGGAACACCCAACACAGTGTCTGCTGGGAAAACTGAGGATGAGAGAATGATCGTGATAGGCGGAGAGTGTCTGCTGAGACTCGCCTATCACGGAAGGAACAGGAAGAGACCGCCGAATTTGAACGATGAACGCCGCAGCCGCAACTTCTTTACAGGTACTATTTACAATGTTAAATTATAGGATAGGGAACAGCGAGCTAGGGAACAGGGAACATTGGACAGTGAGGCATTGTTGACCCTCGGCTTATACTCGAGTCAGTAAGGTTTCCCAGTTTTTGTGGCAACATTAGGCACCTCGGCTTATACTCGAGTCAGCTTATACTCGAGTATATACGGTATATATATTTTTTTAGCAGAGAATCTAGAGAATAAAATGGCGATTGTTTCAATATTTTATGTCACACGGTATTTGTGCAGGGGTGTTTTAAACGCAACTTTTTGGGAAAGATTAACTTGCAGGAATTTAAAAAAAATGAAAAAGTAAAGTTAGCCCAATTTTTTTTTTATATGATGTGAAAGATGATGTAATGCCGAGTAAATAGATACCAAGCATATCATGCTTTATACACCCTGTTCCAAATTATTATGCCAGTGATATTTTTCTCATTTACCTAAATAATTGATGTAAACAACAGTCAGCATAATTCTCATGTTATCAACTATTAAGAGTACAATTTAAATTTTATTGAACAAACCTCCTAATGATAACAGTTTTTTTTTTCAAAATAAAAAACTTACAATGCACTGTTCCAAAATTATTACGCCCAGTAAGTTTCAAAACACTTTATAGGTTGTAAAGAACTGAAAATTGTCATTTGTTGTGTTTGCAGCATATTTACTGAAATCAAAAGCTATTTCAATCAAACTTTGAACAACATTTTAACTTTTTAAACATTTTAACAGGTCACATTACATTTTAACATAGGACCCCCTATTTGATAGCAGTTCACAAGTCTTGCATCTATTGAACTTGTGATTTTTGGACAGTTTCTGCTTGAATTTGTTTGCAAGATGTCAGAATCGCCTCCCAGATCTGCTGTTTGGATGTAAACTGCCTCCCACCCTCATAGATCTTTTGCTTGAGGATGCTTCAAAGGTTCTCAATAGGATTGAGGTTAGGGGAGGATGGAGGCCACACCATGACTTTCTCTCCTTTTATCCCCATAGCAGCCATTGATGCAGAGGTATTCTTTGCAGCATGAGATGGTGCATTGTCATGCATGAAGATTATTTTATTACGGAAAGCATAGTTCTTCCTTCTGTACCAGAGAAGGAAGTGGTCAGTCAGGAACTCCACATACTTTGCAGAGGTCATCTTTACACCTTCGGGGACCCTAATGGGGCCGACCAGCTCTCTTCCCATGATGCCCAAAACATGACTCCACCACCGCCTTGCTGACGTCGCAGCCTTGTTGGAACAGGGTGGCCGTCCACCAACTATCCACTACTCCATCCATCTGGACCATCCAGGGTTGCACGGCACTCATCAGTGAACAGGACTGTTTGAAATTAGTCTTCATGTATTTTTCTGCCCAATGCAGCCATTTCTGCTTGTGTGCATTGGTCAGTGGTGGCCGAATGGAAGGTTTATGCACAGTTGCAAGACTCTGGAGGACTCTACACCTTGATGTCTGTGGGACTCCAGAGGCACCAGCAGCTTCAAATATCTGTTTTCTGCTATGTAATGGTGTTTTAGCAGCTGCTCTCTTGATCCGACGCATGGATCTGACAGAAATCTTCTTCAATGTGCCTTTATCTGCACGAAACCCGTCTGTGCTCTGAATCAGCCACAAATCTCTTAATAGTGCGATGATCACGCTTAAGTTTTCGTGAAATATTTAATGTTTTCATACCTCGTCAAAGGCATTGAACTATTTCACTCTTTTTGGCAGCAGAGTGATCCTTTTTCTTCCCCATATTGCTTGAAAATGGTGCTCTGCTTAATAATGTGGAACACCCTGCTTTAGTAGTTTTTCCTTTAATTGGGCTCACCTGGCAATCTAATTATCACAGGTGTCCGAAATTGTTTTCAGTGATCAAAATGCCATCATTAAACTGAAAAACTAAATATTTAATCTTTGTGACACTGAAATAGAATTTGCATAATAATTTGGAACAGGGTGTAATTGCACTCGTGGAATGGCGACAAACTGCAGTACCTAAAAATCTCCATAGGCGACCCTTTAAATTTTTTAATGGTTACCAGGTTAGAGTTACAGAGGAGGCCTAGTGCTAGAATTATTGCTCTCTCTCTGACGATCGCGGCGATACCTCACATGTGTTATTTGAACACCGTTTACATATGCGGGCGTGACTTCTGTATGCGTTTTCTTTGCTGCGCAAGCTCGCGGGGACGGGGGCGCTTTAAAAAAAAAAAAAAATTCTTATTTATTTTACTTATTTTTACAATATTAAATTGTGTTTTTAAAAAAATATATTTTTGATCACTTTTATTGCTGTCACAAGGAATGTTAACATCCTTTGTGACAGTAATTGGTGGTGACAGGTACTCTTTATGGAGGGATTGGGGATCTAAAATCCCTCCTTTACACTTCAAAGTATTCAGATCGCCGAAAACGGCGATTCTGAATACTGTATATTTTTTAAAATCCGGCGCCATTGGCAGCCGAGTAAACCGGAAGTGACGTTGTGACGTTGCTTCCTTGTTTACATTCAGGAGACTGGCACAAAGCCATTTACGGCTTTGTGCCAGTCTCTCTCTAGACGCCGGATGTGATGGATCGTGGATCGGGTCTCCCGGTGGGACGGGAGGCCTGGTCAGAGCGGTAGGAGGCGGCCGGAGGGGGGGATGTCCCCTCCCGCTCCTCCTGTATAACAACCGAGCGGCTTTTAGCCACATCGGTTGTTATGCCTGGATAGCCAATCGCCCGCTCTAAACAACGGTACCGGGATGATGCCTGCAGCTGCGGGCATCATCCCGGTATAACCCCCGAAAGCCGAGGACGCATATATAAGTACGCTCGGCGGCAAGGGGATATTCTCTGAAAAATGGCCAAGAAATCATAAATCTTCCTACCTTCCTACCTTCACTTAAGAGTGTATTTATAAAAATAAAAAAAATAGCTGTTTATTCATTGAAACTGCATGTACATTCATTCTGTGTGAATGGCCAATATTGAATGTTCCCAGGCTATATCCTCTGCAGATCGAATGCTATTCACTGAAAAAAACATGTGAAAGAAAAGCCCGGAGCAAAAAATGAGAGAAAAGAAATGAGCGGAGGGCTGGCATGACTAGGGAAACAGGGTACATGATGTTAGAAGTATTAGGATTGGGTAGGAAGTTTAGTGGGAGGGGGAGTAAGTAGGAAAAGGAGTTGTCCCCTCCCCCAGGTCACCACAGTGTGAAGGAAAGTTCCCGCCCACCCTCCCCTGGTTATGTCCGTATGGTCTGGTTTGTGTTGTTGTTCTTTCTATTAACAGGTATGGTGTTCTGGATGTCGTGGCAGTAGCGGGTGTTGGTCTTTGCGGATGAAGGAAGATACCTTGGAAGGAATGAGTTCAGGACCTATCGTTGGTATGGGTCCTGATGGTTGGATTTCAGCTAACGGAGGTTTAGCTAAAATGTGTTGGTAACGGGTGCACTGCGGTCCGTGGTTGTCTCTGAGCCAGCCGGTCGGCTTGAGGCCTATAAGCATATGAGAGGTACCGCAGTGCAATATTTTATCAGATGGTTATGGAGGTTCCCGCAAAAGACCAACGCTAGGATTTTAATATTATTTTGGAAATATATTTATTTAATAAATAAGGCTGCTACGGCCTATGTTTTACTCCAATTTCGGTGTGGTCTCGTTAATTTAGGATTATGGGTAAGAAGTTGGAGCAAACAGGGGGTAAGCAGTAAGTACATCTGTTATACATTAGTCATGAGTAAAACACTGCTCAACCTCTAATTTTCGCTGAGGAGCATACTTATTTTCATATGATAATGCCATCTATTGGCCTTAATGTAGTATGTTCTCCATTCACACTGGGTTTTTAATCAATAACAGTCGATCTGCAAAGAATTGAGCATGAGAACATTCGATTTTGGCCCAGTCACCCAGAATAAATTTACATGCAATAGACAAAAGCTATGCAAATTCCTTATACAAACACCCCTAAAAGTGAAGTTGTCCTATGACAGCAAAAAAGAAAATCTTTAATATTATCTAATATGTGTCCAAATCTGGTTTAAGAGATGTGTGTATATTGTACTGTCTTTCTGAACCTCACTTTTGGAATTTTTGTCCTGAAATCCTATTACCAGAATTTGGATCAGGTGTCCTTGGATGCCTGCGAAGCACACACATTCACCCTATAATCTGCGGCCAGCGGCATCCGATCGCTTCTTTAATTAAAAGGTGACGATGACTTTCTAATAAGATGTCTTTCCCTGTCCTTTCCAGGAATATCTCTCTAGGTCTGAATAACAACCTCGTGTGCCATTATTATAAAGTCAAAGTGACCAATCTGACCTGGAAATGGAGAGAGACAGTTGGATAATGAAAATCGCAATCTGACTGGTTTTCCTAGGGCAATACAGACTGTACTTTTAATCAGTAAGGTTCAGTGCTCTCTGAATTATTTTATGGGAATAGTCAAAGTGATATGTTAGGTACCCCAGCTTCCTCTCTTCTACACTTTATAACATTTTCCCCCATCTTTTTCCTGGATAAAGGTTAAAGCCCATTTTGAGGTACACTATATTATCAAAAGTATTGGGAAGCCTGCTTTCACACACACATCATTTTGAAAGTATAACTATAGGCTAATTTTGGATAGAGCAAGAGAGGGTTATAACCCCTGTCAGATTTTTTTTCACTATCAATGTCCGATTGCGGAGCTTTTTACTTTACTTCCTGTCCCATAGCCAAACCAGGAAGTGAGAGAAAATCTCTGCAAATTAAGGGAATTCCCTGGGGACCCCCATGTAATGGCACCCCAAGTATGAAAGGGGTTAAAGCCGTTTAAGATATTCCATTCCCGAACACAAGGCAGCTATCAGACATTCCAACCAGCCGAATAAGATCCCATACGAATAATTCTCCCCCAAATACGAGACAAAGCTCTGTATGAGGTTGAAGCAGGAATGACAATCTTTATTGAAAAGAACACAAGTTTTATACACAGTTAAAAGAGGAGATGCATCATATTTCTCTGGAAATACACCTGTGACCAGACCTAATTAACATGCTAATGATCTAATCCTTTTAAGCAGCTGATGACTCAGAGTTTCCTAGCCTGGCTGTCTCCTAACCTCCAATACACATCATCACAGTACTCCTTCATACAATAGCAGAGTTAATTACCACAAGCCACAATGAAGAGACCATTAGAAGTTAGCCTGAACTCAATTTACATTACAACAGACAGGTGGTTGGAGGTGATGACATTAACATCTTTCAACTAACATGTTGAGTTCAGAATCAAACAAACAGTAAATAGTTCTTTACAGATATCCTGGAATATATTGTGGATAATTATTACTGTCCCATTTTAGGTAGTCCAAGATATATTTTCTCCATCACCCTATGCCCCTATTAGAGACACAGAGTGATTTACTCTGTGAAATGATAGAGACACCACCACCGATATAAGGAGGAGGCTTACCAGATGGTATTGACTTGGTAAGGTGTATACCACCCAAGTCAAAACAGGCTTAAATAATCAGTCAGCAAGGTGTATCCAGCTGGTCCTGAATCCGCATATCAGTCGGCACCGCAAATTCCCATAAACACCAGGAAGTGTGAATACATATAGTCTTGTTGGAGCCAGAGATACGGTAACCACATAACATGCGTAATGGGGAAAAAAACCTCACATAGTGTGATACCGTACAAGGAAGTATTTATTTAAAAAAATATAAAAAAATGTACACTCACATTTGGAAGAACATCATAGGCATATCACAAAATGCAAGAGCGATGTGTGTGAATGGGTCCACCCGACGCGTTTCAACTAAAAAGTCATCATCTGGGGATGATGACTTTTTAGTTGAAACGCGTCGGGTGGACCCATTCATATCCATGTGGGACTCTTTATTTCAACCTTGCAGTTTTTTCTACACTTTTGGACTGTTATTTGTGTGTGGTCACAATAGAGGACTGTTTCGTTTTGATTTATTTACAATTAATATTTTTTTTCACATTCAGTTACTTGGTGTCACTGAAATTAATATATATATGCATGTTTGCAACATTTGTTATGTGTTGGTAACTGACTCTTTCACAAAATAAGCGCTACACTTTTTCATATTCACCAGTTTTTGCTTTGTCTCAGCTGTGTTGGCAGCTAATTTTTGTGTTCACTCATTGCACAGTGCAGTATATCCCATATCTAATTTTTTTACACAGAGTGATTTAGACATAAGAGGTGCATGGGGATCTGAAGCAAGGGTATCCCATACTTTCTAAGGGGTTCTGGGTTCCCCGGGCCCTCCCGTTACATCTCTCCCCTTTCGGCAGGTGACTAACACAGGAGGAGACCCCAGACGGGTTGACTGCGAAGTTTGTCCATAGTTCCATTCCTCTAATGCCTGTACCCACACAGTACCCCAAACAAATTGCTCCAAACAGAGCATTACTCACCCAGCCAACCTCTGCCTCTCCCATATCCCATACTTTCTAAGGGGTTCTGGGTTCCCCGGGCCCTCCCGTGTCCCCATTGGAAGAGTTCCAGTCTAGTTTTTCTAGTTTTTCTAGTTTTTCTGGGGACAACCTAAACGTTGGGATTTTCTTTTACTTTCACTTTCAATGATAATGGTAAACAGGACAAATAGAGAGCGTGAATCTTCCTAAGGCTCCATGCACACTGGGCTTATTTTCTCTCACACTGGGATTTTTTACTCTTGGGAGTAAAAAACGCTCATATAGAGCATTTTCTGTACAAAGTCTAGATGAGTTTAGAAGAGGTTTAGGTTTTTTCTGCCAGTGAGCTCCAATCAGAAACACGAACCAGAAGGTTTTTTTTTTTTCCTGCCTCTAAACGTTGAACTCAAAATATGCCTGTAAACATCCTTGTATGCATGGACACATAGGATAACATTGAGCTGCTTCTACTGGCAGAACTCAAAACTCCTGTAGAAGCAAAGTTCTTTAAGCCAGTGTCCATGGAGCCTAATGCCGCGTACACACGGCCGGACTTTCCAACGAGAAAACCTCCGTCTGAATTTCCGACGGAAAAATAGTCCATAGTCTTTATGGACCTTTGTTTTGCACACTGGTCCAAATCATTTGGTGGAGGGGGGATTATGGTGTGGGGTTGTTTTTCAGGGGTTGGGCTTGGCCCCTTAGTTTCAGTGAAGGGAACTCCTAAGGCGTCAGCATACCAAGACATTTTGGACAATTTCATGCTCCCAACTTTGTGGGAACAGTTTGGGGATGGCCCCTTCCTGTTCCAACATGACTGCTCACCAGTGCACAAAGCAAGGTCCATAAAGACATGGATGAGCGAGTTTGGGGTGGAAGAACTTGACTGGCCTGCACAGAGTCCTGACCTCAACCCGATAGAACACCTTTGGGATGAATTAGAGCGGAGACTGAGAGCCAGGCCTTCTCGTCCACGTCAGTGCCTAACCTCCCAAATGTACTTCTGGAAAAATGGTCAAACATTCCCATAGACCAGTGTTTCTCAACTCCAGTCCTCAAGGCGCCCCAACAGGTCATGTTTTCAGGATTTCCCTCAGATAAAACAGCTGCAGAAATTACAAGGCAATGAAACTGATCAAATTACCTGTGCAAAATAATAGTAAGCCTGAAAACATGACCCGTTGGGGTGCCTTGAGGACTGGAGTTGAGAAACCCTGCCATAGACATACTCCTAAACTTTGTGGACAGCCTTTCCAGAAGAGTTGAAGCTGTTATAGCTGCAAAGGGTGGGCCAACTCCATATTGAACCCTACAGACTAACACTGGGATGCCATTAAAGTTCATGTGCGTGTAAAAGTAGGTGCCCCAAAACTTTTGGTAATATAATGTAAATATTAACTCACCTCTCCCTCTCATCCCCCTGTAGCGATACCTCCAACTAAGGAGGCCGCAGAATTAGATTTTGGGCCCTGAGTGCAGCTCCGCCAACCCCCGGCAATAGGCTCTATCCCCTTCTGGCACAGCTAGTACTAACAATCAATGATATGTCCTATGCAATAGAATAACTAAGCAAGGACACAGTAATGAATTGTAATAGGTAAAGTGTTTTACTCATCAATTCTCAATATGAATAAAAGGGGTAACAATAATCACAGTTCTAAACAATCACTCCTAAGGGCAGCGTCCTGCCACTCTAACACACTATATAGTAACACACGCTACAAGTGCGCCATACGGGCGACCGTTAACTAAGTGCCCTATGGCGCAGCAATCAAACACGCTAGAATCCCCACCAGGCCTGGTTCTAATATTTAGCTTAGTCCTTCTTTCTTCACCGGCAGGTCTGTAATGGTGGTGCACTTAAACAGAGTATAACTTTGTAATCCAAGGGGTATGAAAATAACTTGTAGGCCACGGCAGTCTATAGGCCTATACACAGCAACAGTATCTAAGCTGGGCTTATGCCCTCTCACCCGCCGGACTACGGATCCAGTCCGGGAAAACCTCCACCGGCCGTGTCACACACTCTCGATCTCTCCAACGATCGGGTCCCCGATCCGACAAGGCGGTAGCTCACAAAGTCAAATGCCACCCAGGCTCGCAGAGGGGAGGATGGAAGGCTCTTCGGTGCAGAGCAAGGCCTCAGGCTTCAGGCCTTGCCCCTCCGACACATCCGCACAGGAGGATCCGTCCGTGAAGTCTCGTGTCGCCAAAGAGGCCGAGCCCGGCCCCGCCTCTTCCTTTTATAACCCCTCCCATGAGTCTCTGCGGTGGAACGTCACAACAAGAATGGGGTTATGGGTAATGTAGTTTCTTCCCAATATAGGGGAACACCCCGCTACACACTCCCCCCACTTAAACTCTTTGGTCCCCAAAGATAAATTTTAGCAACAACTATATACAACATTGGACAATTCTGAAAACGATGTTGGGATAGGGGATTCCCACCATAACTGAGGGGTTGAATTCCCTTGCCCACAGGTCACATTATCTTGGGTGGCCTGACTAACTGTGCCAGAGAGTGAGCTGGGGTTGCCCTCCACCAAATGGACAGTGGAGGGATCCGGAATCTCAGCATTTCTCCTAGCAGTGACCACAGAGTCTTCCGAACTGTTCCCCATCTGGGGGTAGGTCAGCTTCTTAGGAGGTTGAATGACTCTTCGAGCTCTTTGCTCTCTTGGAATCTCTGGCTCTGGCGCCTCAGGCTCCTCTTCCTCGGAGTAACTATCATGGGCATCTTCCCAGTAATCTGTTGAAGGACTGAAAGGGATGAATTCTGTAGCCTCTGGGTTCAGCGTTTCATCTGTGGTATCTTGGGTGACTGGAAGATCTATGATAGAAGTTCCTGGAGTTGGGGAAGACCACAGCCAATCAAGCTCTCCTTCTTCATCCCCACTAAGTTGGGAGGCTTCTCCATTTCCAGCTCGGGAGGTCTGTGACCGAGTGTGCGGTCTAGGAGTATCCAAGATAGAGGCCGGTGCAGGGGAGTCTCCCACGGAAGGTATTCTAACTGCCTCCGTCAGTGGGAGCAGGTGGTTTCGATGCCATGTCTTCAGTGGGCCTACCTTTCCCTCTGGCTTCACCTTGTAGACAGGTAGGCCCGGCAACTTCTTGCAGATGACATAAGGTTCAGATCTCCATCTGTCTGCAAGCTTGTGCTTTCCGGGGACTCCCAGATTGCGCAACAGTACTCGATCCCCGGGCTGTAGGTCTTGTACCCGGACCTTCAGGTCGTAATTTTTTTTATTCCGAGCTCCCCTTTGATCTGAGGCCGCTTGAGCTTGTTCATAGGCTACTTTCAGGCTGTGTCTGAGCCTATCCACATATCCTCTGTGAGAGGTGACGGAGGAATGGTCCAGTGAGGTGCCAAAAGCCAGGTCCACCGGTAGTCTCGCTTCTCTCCCAAACATGAGTCGATATGGGGAATAGCCTGTAGCATCACTGATGGTGCAGTTGTAAGCATGTACCATGGCTGCTATGTGTTTGCTCCAATGTTGTTTTTTCTCGCTTTCCAGAGTCCCCAACATGTTGAGCAGGGTTCGGTTGAACCTTTCCGGCTGAGCATCTCCCTGAGGATGGTAAGGTGTAGTTCGAGTCTTCCTGATTCCCAACGAATCCAAGAGCTTCCGGATCAGCTTACTCTCGAAGTCCCTCCCTTGATCTGAATGGAGTCTCTGTGGCAGCCCATAATGGACAAAATACTTCTCCATAAGTACCTTGGCCACGGTGGAGGCCTTCTGATCTTTGGTGGGGAAGGCCTGGGCATACCGGGTGAAATGGTCGGTTATCACCAGAACATTTCCTAGTCCACTCAGGTCGGGTTCGAGGCAGAGAAAGTCAATGCACACCAGGTCCATAGGCCCTTGGCTCTGTAGATGGCCCATTGGGGCAGCTTGATGGGGCAAAGTCTTCCTCTGGATGCATCGCGCACATGAGTGGCAGTACTCCTCTACCTCTGCCCTCATGCAGGGCCAATAGAACCGACTTCTGACAAGTTGAAAAGTCCTTTCAGCCCCTAGGTGGCCATGATTGTCATGCAAGGCCATCAAAACAGTCTCCCGATGTTTCTCTGGGAGGAACATCTGCCACTTATCTTCTGAATCATCAGAGGGGCCCCTTCGGTAGACCACTCCCTGATGCAACTGCAACCTATCCCACTCCTTCCTCAGTAGGCGAGCTTCTTTGGAGGGTTGACGCATGAGTATGTTTGGATCCTGATTTTCCAAGGCCTCCAGGACCAATCTCCCCATGGGGTCTTCCAATTGGTCACACCTTAATTCCTTTTTGGACAATCTTGGTAGGTGGCCCTCTTCCAATTGAGCTACTCCACAGTAGTGTTTGGGGACTCCCACCGTGGTAACTCCTATTTCCTCTGCTCTGGAGCATCCTCGGGCTTGGAATGCAGCTCCTTGACAAAGGGCCTGCACCCCGTCCGGTGCCACTTGGGTCCAATCTTCTATTTCAATGGTCGGGGAATGAGATCTTCTGGACAAGGCGTCTGCGTCTCGATTCCCCACTCCTGGTCTATACTTAAGGCTGAAGTTGAATCCAGACAGTGCGGCTAGCCACCTGTGTCCAGTGGCATCCAGCTTGGCCGTGGTGAACAGGTAGGTAAGGGGGTTGTTGTCGGTCTTCACAGTGAACTCTGCTCCGTACAGGTAGTCTTTGAGCTTGTCTACTACCGCCCACTTGAGGGCCAGGAACTCCAGCTTGTGAGTGGGGTAGTTCTTCTCAGAGGGGGTCAGGCTTCTACTCACATAGGCAACAGGCCGCAATTGCCCCTCATGTTCTTGGTAAAGTACTCCTCCCAGACCGTCGTGACTAGCATCCACGTGCAGTTCATAGGGTTTGGTTGGGTCTGCATAGGCCAAGACTGGTGCAGTGGTCAGGCTCCTCTTCAATTCCTGGAAAGCCTCTTCACACCTCTGATTCCACTGATCTCTGATGGACTCTCCTGGCCTCCTGGGCCCCGATCCATCCTCCTCTCCTTCAGTCTTGAGCAACTCATTCAATGGTCTAGCAATTCGAGCAAATCCCTCCACAAACCTTCTATAGTAGGAGCAGAAGCCCAAGAAGGATCTGAGTTCTGTTACTGTGGTGGGCTGTGGCCAGGAGGTAACTGCCTCCAATTTCTCAGGGTCTGTGGCCACCCCTTCTTCAGATACTATGTGCCCCAGATAGTTCACAGAAGACTGGTAGAACCGACACTTCTCAGGCGAAAGCTTAAGTCCTTCCTCACTGAGTCTTCTCAACACTTTCTCCAGCCTCTCTTCATGTTCCTCCAAGGTTCTCCCAAAGACAATGACATCGTCTAGGTATACAAGGACTTCGATCAAGTTCATGTCCCCTACTGTCTTCTCCATGAGACGTTGGAAAGTAGCTGGGGCTCCAGACAGACCTTGGGGCATCCGGTCGAATTCGAAGAACCCCACTGGGGTTATGAAAGCTGTCTTCTCCTTGTCTGCTGGGTGCATCGGAATCTGATAGTACCCACTCTTGAGATCCATAACGCTGAACCATTTGGCTCCAGACAAGCTCTGTAGGGCATCCTCTATCCTCGGAGTGGTGTATTGGTCAGGTATGGTTCTCCTGTTGAGAGTCCTGTAGTCTATACAGAGCCTCAATGATCCATTCTTCTTTCGGACCACTACTATGGGAGAGGCATAGGGGCTTCTGGACTCCCGTATCACACCAGTCCTCTTGAGTTCTGCAAGTTGTTCCCTCAGATCCTCCAGATCTGCTAGCGGGACCCGCCTGACTCTCTCTCGGAAGGGCTTATCTTCTTGGAGGCGGATCCGATGGGTGGCACTTCTTGCACACCCCACATCAAATTCATCCCTAGAGAAGATCTTCTCCCATCTATTCAACTGGGCCTTGGCTCTCTCTTTCCAAGCCCTGGACAGATTCGGGTTTTCCATGGTCAGCTTCTCCCAAACATCCGCTTCTTCACCTGTCCTCTTCACTTCTGACAGGGTAACAGGGGCCGCCGGGCTCACCTGGCCTAGCAACATTCTGGCTGGGATGTCCATGGGGTCTTTGGTAGTATTCCTAACACTCACTGGAACTCTATAATGGGCCTTCTTCAGGACCTTCAGCGGAATCACTTCCGGTATCACCTCCAGGCCTGAGGATTCACCCCTTGGGTCTGACTCCAGCATGACAAAGGGACCAGGCTGTTCCCAAGTAAGCTTCACAGTGGCCCTGAGACAGGTTACTTCACCGGGCTGCAACACTACCCCTTCTCTTCCAAGTCTCCACAACTTCCCTATCTCCTCTCCAGGGGTCTCCCGCTCTTGGACCAGCCGTTGGTAGGCTGTCTTCAGCATGGGATGGATCTTGGTAGCTGCTTGTCTTTCTTCCGTCACTAGAGGGGTCAGGAGTCTTCGGACCAGGTCCGTGTTCGTCCCTATTATAAGGGAATTCTTGTTGGCTCCAGGCGGCCTAGGACACACAACTGCCAGGGTGTCAAACACTTCGGCCTTCCCAGCCACGGATGGGTCAAAGGTTATTTGGACAGGAAGGTAGCCGTCGTAAGGGAAACTCTGGGTTCCAATTCCCCATATTTCCAGCTCCTCTATCTTCTGGATAGGCAGATGACTCAGGTGCCTGTCGTAGAAGTCCCGGTATAGTAGGGTCACTTGTGCCCCGGTGTCCAGGAGGCCCCTGGTGTAGACTCCCTCCACTTGAATGGGCACTATAGGGGATGGGCCTACCAGCTTCTCTGGATATGGTCCGGCAGGAGCTGCCTTCTTCAGACCTTTTCCCTTTGGACTCTCTCTTGTCCTATTCCCTTTGGACTTGAACCTTTCTTGAGCCTGGTATGCACTGACTTCCCTCCTTTTAATGGGTGTAGGAACCCGCTGAGGTGTACTATTATTTTTCTTGGGTGGGCACCTCCTTTGGGGGGTGCCGTGCCTCTCCTGAGGGGTCTCCCCCCTTCTTCTTGGAGTATAGCTTTGTTGAGGGGTATTACGTTTCCCCTTTGGTGTTCTATCTCTCTTTTTGTTTTTCTTTGCATTCAGCTTGGAGTTTACTGAAGATGGTGGGCACCCGGTTGACTCCTTCACCGGGGCCCTCTGAAGTTTCCCGCCGGCTTGCGGTTGTCTGGTCTCTTCTTCTTCGGACTAGAACATGTGGCTGCAATGTGGCCAACTCCCCCACAGTTGAAGCAGACTATATCTCCCCATTCTTGTAAAGGTTCGGGTGCTGAGGCAATCGGGAACAATTCCTTCCTTGGACTTTCCTTCTTCTTGGGACACTCTGTGTCTTTTGCTATCAGAGAGGTCAATATCTCTAATACCTTGGACATCTGAGTTTTTAGGGTGTCTATCTCCGCCTCTCTTTCAGGGGTCATCACTGGATTGACCAGCACCTGTGCGGGTACAACACTTGTCTTATCCTTCTGCTGGTCCTGTTGCAGCGCCTCCTCATCTCTGATAATTTTTATTAAATCAGCATAAGTCAGCAACATTCCTCCTCCCAAGGTTTTCAGGTGCAGCCAGACTGGATCGGAGCGTAGCGCTCCCTTTAAGACTTGCTTCATTCTTGCCGCATCGGCATCTTGGGGCTTCATCCCTTTCTTTAACACAATCTTGCACAGCAGCCTGTTTAGCCTTCTGACATACTCGGAAAGTTTCTCCTCCGGTTTTTGGAAAGTGTGTTCAAACTGGTAGACCGTCTCTGTCACCTTGTCTAATTGACCAAACTCTTCCTGCAGCATAGCTAGACAATCCTGCGCCGTGCACCCTGCATTCCCAAACCGGAAACTTTTCACTGCTTCTGCTGCTGCACCTTTAAGGCTTTCTAACACTCGCTGCCTCTTCTGTGCCTCCGGCACCTCCCATGCCTCCACTGCCTGTAATGCCTGTTCCACCCAAGTATCAAAATCTTCTTCCCCTGCCGGGACAGGGAGCTTCCCTGAGAATATTTTTAGTCTCCGGTAGCTAGTTTCCACATGCACCGTACTTGTCTTCTGACATTTGGCTAGCAAATCCCCTATTGCATTTATCAGTTCTGGTGATATAGCAGTGGCCGATGCAGGTGCCACCGGAGGTGGCGCCCTGTCTTCTCTTTCAGGTGTAGTTCGGGCCGCAGCCTGTGGCGATCCCGTAGGGGATGGTTCCCTTTCTACAGTTATTGCGTGCGCCAGCCTAAATGTTCTGTTGTCTGGCGTCCGCAGACACTTGTGCTTACAGGCCTCTGGCATCCCGTCCCAATATTCCACTAATGCGTATTGATATGAGATGTTTGGGTCTGTCTTCATGTCTATCACCCACGGTGTGTGATCTGGGGACACTGAACTCAGCAGTTCCTCTACCGTCTCACTTGACCATTTCTCGCCAGGAAGGCTAATGGCTATCGACTGTTTTGGCTCTGTATTAGCGGCTTTGCACCACTCTTCTACCGCTCTTGGATCCATGGGGTCCATGCCGGCACTTCTGGCGTTCGCTTGCTGCATCAGGATCCCGGACGAGCCCCCACGTGTAGCGATACCTCCAACTAAGGAGGCCGCAGAATTAGATTTTGGGCCCTGAGTGCAGCTCCGCCAACCCCCGGCAATAGGCTCTATCCCCTTCTGGCACAGCTAGTACTAACAATCAATGATATGTCCTATGCAATAGAATAACTAAGCAAGGACACAGTAATGAATTGTAATAGGTAAAGTGTTTTACTCATCAATTCTCAATATGAATAAAAGGGGTAACAATAATCACAGTTCTAAACAATCACTCCTAAGGGCAGCGTCCTGCCACTCTAACACACTATATAGTAACACACGCTACAAGTGCGCCATACGGGCGACCGTTAACTAAGTGCCCTATGGCGCAGCAATCAAACACGCTAGAATCCCCACCAGGCCTGGTTCTAATATTTAGCTTAGTCCTTCTTTCTTCACCGGCAGGTCTGTAATGGTGGTGCACTTAAACAGAGTATAACTTTGTAATCCAAGGGGTATGAAAATAACTTGTAGGCCACGGCAGTCTATAGGCCTATACACAGCAACAGTATCTAAGCTGGGCTTATGCCCTCTCACCCGCCGGACTACGGATCCAGTCCGGGAAAACCTCCACCGGCCGTGTCACACACTCTCGATCTCTCCAACGATCGGGTCCCCGATCCGACAAGGCGGTAGCTCACAAAGTCAAATGCCACCCAGGCTCGCAGAGGGGAGGATGGAAGGCTCTTCGGTGCAGAGCAAGGCCTCAGGCTTCAGGCCTTGCCCCTCCGACACATCCGCACAGGAGGATCCGTCCGTGAAGTCTCGTGTCGCCAAAGAGGCCGAGCCCGGCCCCGCCTCTTCCTTTTATAACCCCTCCCATGAGTCTCTGCGGTGGAACGTCACAACAAGAATGGGGTTATGGGTAATGTAGTTTCTTCCCAATATAGGGGAACACCCCGCTACACCCCTATTTTCCTAAGTCCGCAGTCCAGGTCCCTCGCTGTCACCATTTCTAGGTGCAGGGGGCCACTAATCCTGTGCTGCAGATGTGGCTGTGCCGTACTTCTCCTTTAAACCCCTCCTCAGAATAATTTTGAGCCCACCCCCATATACATTCAAATGTAAGAACATAAATTTGGGGCGCCTATGAATAAAAACACCAATTGCTATACACATGCTATGCCGGACATAATGTGATTGCTGCTTACCTCTGGCACTAGGAGAACTGTAAAGAGGACTGACTTGTCCTCTGTTCCGGGCATCCTGGTGGCCATCTTTAGGAGTAAGTGTCTGATTGACCCAGACAAACAATTTATTTCCCTTGCTGAGTCGATCCGACATGCCCGCAGTGTGGGGAGTACCTAGATAGGGAGAAGTACGCGCTGGTTAGGGAGAGATAGGACCTGAGCACGAAAGGTTTCCAGAGTAGCAGAGACAGTGCAGGGAGGATATGGAGTTCCCCTGAAATACTTCTCTGAGTTAGTAGAAGCTAGCCTGAATCTGGATTGAAGCATACCTGTAGCATTCTCCGAACCTTATCTGAGAGGTTTGTGGCAGAAGGCTAAGGGGACCTGTTTAGCGAATATTCCTTGAACATACTACCATCTCTAAGTTCTCATCACCTGATCGCCATACTGTTCGCTTTGTTATGGAACTGTAAAGTTCTTCATTGTACATATGAATACTTCGCATTAATACTGCATTGGTGTATCGTTCATTATTCACTATATAAAACCTGAAAATTCACAGAAGAGGTTGTTTCACCTGGTCTGGTCCCTTTAAACCACTTTTACCCAGTTAGCTCTGTCCACGTGCCCAATCACCAGGCCCAAACATTGACTGTGAGGAAAAAAAACAAGTAAACAACACAGAGCTTACACGGGGTTTGGACGCCCAGCTCCAACAGAGGAAATACCAGAAGGATAGTTTTTCAAGAGAATCTGAATGAGCAAATTAACTGATTCTCTTTAAGAGTTGGTCAAAGACCTATGTGGGAACCAGGGAGGGGCGTATAATGTACCTTCTGTCCCTATAGGCTTATGCCCCGAACACACAATCGGTTTTCCCGTCTGAAAAAAGTTGGATGGTTTTTCCGACGGAATTCCTCTCAAGCCTGCCTTGCATACACACGGTCACACAAAATATCGGTGAACTTTTGACTGCCAAGAACGTGGTGACGTAAAAGACTACGACGAGCCGAGAAAATTAAGTTCTATGCTTCCGAGCATGCGTCAATTTGTTTCCGAGCATGCGTCGGAATTTAGCACGTCGGGATTTGTACACACGATCGGAAATTCCGAACAGTTTTTTTCCTGACGGGAAAAAAAAGGACCTGTTCTCTATCTTTTTCCAGCAGTTTTTCCATTGGAAAAAGTCTGATGGAGCATACACACGGTCCGGATTCCCGACCAAAAGCTCTCATCTGACTTTTTCCAACATGAAAACCAATCGTGTGTATGGGGCATAAGTGTCTTGTGGTGCACCCTAGCTTACCTCTACTTCTCAGAGTTGACTGTTTGCTGCATCTGGATTTTTTTAAGGCCATTGTTGTCTATGTTTACCTATCATATCCGCTACAGAGCATTTTTCAGTGTGGATGGATCTTCCAAATACCATTTTGTGTCCATGACTTGTCTTTGGGTCAGACTAATAACAACATTTTCAAATGAATGGAATGGAGTTTCGATGGCCAGGGTAGCCAAATTGTGCATTTTGTTTCACTTAATTGTGGGTAACATAAAGAAAATGTCAGGTTACCAGTTTGCCCCAAATAGAACCAGCTCATACCTCTGACAGGTACCGGAGCGGGCATAGTAAGTGAATGAATTGGCCTTTAACACCTAGCGTTTATTTTATTGACATTGTGGACAATCAAGCAATGAAAGAAATATTGCTACATTTATTGCACAATATACAGCTGGTTTCAGGCTATGCTGTTTGTGTAGTTATTGAGAAAGAGAGTTGGCCAGTTTATTGACTTATTCCTAAGGGGGCAAAAGGTGAAAATTGCACAGAATCAGCTTTGGACATAGGAGACCCATGTTATTGCACTGATTATGATTACAATCTCTAAACTTGAGCAGTTTGAACTGTGAAGAGAACTTGCAGAGCAAAGGATAGAAAGGGTAAAGTTCAGAACCTCAGTCAGGTATTACGCCCCAACTCCAGACTTTTTTAAACTTATCCTTTCCAGGTAGCTTAAGGCTGGTCACATAATGAGCAGGTTCCTCTTCCTCTTTAGATCTTTTCCAGAGGTGGTCTTGAGGAGAAAAAGGTGCTGATGCCACAGCTCCACTCTCTGCATTATTGCTTTGTAAGTACAAGGCTCCACCGTGATGTCTCCTTGTCCATTGTGCCCTGTACTCACAGGATGTCTTCAGTCTTCAAGGTTAAATGATGCTGGGAGTCATTTAACACGAAGACTGAGGCCATCTAGTGGTGGAGAGGAATTACTGCGGGAGACAGTCAGAAGGTTTAAATTGCAACCACAATTGCTCATTTGTTTTAAACCCTTATGCCGCGTACACACAATCGGAATTTCCGACAACAAATGTTCGATGTGAGCTTTAGGTCGTATATTCCGACCGTGTGTAGGCTCCATCGGACATTTGCTGTGGGAATTTCCGACAACAAATGTTTGAGAGCAGGTTCTCAATTTTTCCGACAAGAACAGTTCTTGTCGGAAATTCCGACCGTGCGTAGCCATTTCCGACGCACAAAAGTGCTGCGCATGCTCGGAATCAATTTGACGCATGCTCAGAATCATTGTACTTAATGTTTCTTGTCTCCGCGTCGTTGACCATCGGAATTTCCGACTAAACACGTGTGTAGGCAAGACAAGTTTGAGCCAACATCCATCGAAAAAAAAAAACACGGTTTTGTTGTCGGAAATTTCACGCGGCATAAGCCTGAAACTGTTTTTTTCATGCCCAAATGCTGTCTGTAACTCTACTAGGAAGAGCATCCCTTACTTGTTCTGTCTGACAACTTTGATAACATTCAAGAGGGAGAGAGCAAAGAAGTTGGGACTTTAATTGAAGCACATATGTACAAGGGCGTAAATAGGGTGAACCAGAGGAATTTTATTTAAGTATCGTACAACACATGTATATCAATAGGCATAGTAAACATTGTAATAATTATAACAGCAGTGGGCATGGTAATACAGCCACCGCTGAGAGGGTAAACAGTAAACACAATAAAACAATATAAATGATACTGACATAGTAGTCAAAGAGTAAGACAAGAACAATTCCAGTGGGTCACCACAGATAAGAGGGTATACTTGGTAATAAAAATTTAGCCTGCGGAACCTATGGCCTGATAAACCTGTATAAATAGGGGTAACTTGATAATTGGGGGTTAAAAGGTTGCAATTGATTGGCACGGCATCTGGTAGCTTGACGCGTTTCGCGGCTTCTTGGCCGCTCATCAGGAGCATGCTCGTGATAGCTATAAATGAATATAAAGATAGAGGCAAGTACAAAAATAAAAATATAAGGATGTAGCCCCAGCATCGAGGTGCATACTTACATTGTAATAACTCTTGAATGGAAAACAGGTTTGGGCATGACAGACACATAGATATCCCCTTAACCACTTGACAACTGGGCACTTAAACCCCCTTCCTAACCAGACGAATTTTCAGCTTTCGGTGCTCTCACATTTTGAATGACAATTACTCAGTCATACAACACTGTACCCATATGAAATTTTTGTCCTTTTTTTCACACAAATAGAGCTTTCTTTTGGTGGTATTTAATCACTGTTGGGTTTTTTATTTTTTGCGCTATAAGAGAAAAAAGACTGAAAATTTTGTAAAAAAATGAATTTTTCTTTGTTTCCGTTATAAAATTTTGCAAATTAGTATTTTTTCTTCATACATTTTGGCCAAAATTTATACTGCTACATATCTTTGGTAAAAATAAGTACAAATTGGTGGATATTTTTTGGTCTTTGTGAAAGTTATAGAGTCCACAAGCTATGGTGCCAATATCTGAAAATTGATCACACCTGAAGTACTGACGGCCTATCTCATTTCTTGAGACCCTAACATGCCAGAAAAGTACAAATACCCCCCAAATGACCCCTTTTTGGAAAGAAGACATTCCAAGGTATTTAGAAAGAGTCATTGTGAGTTTTTTGAAGTTGTCATTTTTTCCCACAATTCTTTGCAAAAATCAAGATTTTTTTTTCTTTTTTTTTTTTTTCCACAAAATTGTCATATTAGCAGGTTATTTCTCACACACAGCATATGCATACCACAAATTACACCCCAAAACACATTCTGCTATTCCTCCCGAGTATGGCGATACCACATGTGTGAGACTTTTACACAGCGTGGCCACATACAGAGGCCCAACATGCAGGGAGCACCTTCAGGCGTTCTGGAGCACCCAGGCCAATTCTGACATTTCTCTCCTACATGTAAAAATCATCATTTATTTGCTATAAAATTACATAGAACCCCAAAACATTATATATGTTTTTTTAGCAAAGACCTTAAAGAATATAATGGTGGTCATTGCAACTTTTTATCTTGCACGGTATTTGCGCAGAAATTTTTCTAACGCGTTTTTTACGGAAAAAAACTGTTTTGTGCCTAAAAGAAAAAAAAAACAGTAAAGTTAGCCCAGTGTTTTTGCATAATGTGAAAGATGAAGTTACGCCGAGTAAAATTGCACACGCTCGTGGAATGGCGCCAAACTTCGCTACTTAAAAATCCCCATAGGCAATGCTTTAAATATTTTTACTGGTTATATGTTTTGAGTTACAGAGGAGGTCTAGGGCCAAAATTATTGCTCTCGCTCTAACGTTCGCAACGATACCTCACATGTGTGGCTTGAACACCGTTTTCATATGTGGGCGGGGCTTACGTATGCGTTCACTTCTGCATGCGAGCTCGCGGGGGCAGGGGCGCTTTAAAAAATATATATATATTTTATTGTTCATTTTACTTTATTTATTTTAGTTTGACATGTTTTTCCGCCCCAAATATTTTTTTTTAGCACTTTTATTCCTATTACAAGGAATGTAAACATCCCTTGTAATAGGAATATGGCATGACAGGTCCTCTTTACAGTGAGATATGGGGGGGGGGGGTGTCAATAAGACCCCACATCTCACCTCTAGGCTGGGAAGCCTAAAAAAAAAACAAAAAAAAAAACAATCTTGGCTTTGATCGTAGCGGTGAGTCGGTAGAAGCACCGGAGGGCAGCAGGAGGGGGGGCATCCCCTCTCACCTTCCGTAAGAGCGATCAAGCGGTGGAACAGCCGCTATGATTGTTGTTATGGTGTAGGGAATCGCCAGCTGAAAAAGCGAATATCTGAATGATGCCTGTAGCTGCTCCCATCATTCAGATATCTCCGCACAAAGTCAAGGACGTCATATGACGGCCGGCGGGCGGGCGGGAAGTGGTTATTGCAGAGTATTGCCGGGTATTGAGGAGTATTGCCGGGTATTGAGGAGTATTGACGAGTATTGCCGGGTATTGAGGAGTATTGCGGGGTATTGAGGAGTATTGCAGGGTATTGTGGCGTATTGCAGGGTATTGTGGAGTATTGCAGGGTATTGTGGAGTATTGCAGGGTATTGTGGAGTATTGCTGGGTATTGTGGAGTATTGCTGGGTATTGTGGAGTATTGCCGGGTATTGTGGAGTATTGCCGGGTATTGTGGAGTATTGCCGGGTATTGTGGAGTATTGCCGGGTATTGCCGGGTATTGTGGAGTATTGCCGGGTATTGTGGAGTATTGCTGGGTATTGTGGAGTATTGCCGGGTATTGTGGAGTATTGCTGGGTATTGTGGAGTATTGCCGGGTATTGTGGAGTATTGCTGGGTATTGTGGAGTATTGCCGGGTATTGTGGAGTATTGCTGGGTATTGTGGAGTATTGCGGAGTATGGCAGGGTATGGGCAGGGTATTGCACAGTATGGGCAGGGTATTGCACAGGGTATTGCAGAGTATGGGCAGGGTATTGCACAGGGTGTATTGCAGAGTATTGCACAGGGTGTATTGCAGAGTATTGCACAGGGTGTATTGCAGAGTATTGGCAGGGTGTATTGCAGAGTATTGCACAGGGTATTGCAGAGTATTGCACAGGGTGTATTGCAGAGTATTGCACAGGGCATTGCAGAGTATTGGCAGGGTGTATTGCAGAGTATTGCACAGGGTATTGCAGAGTATTGGCAGGGTGTATTGCAGAGTATTGCACAGGGTATTGCAGAGTATTGCACAGGGTATTGCAGAGTATTGCACAGGGTGTATTGCAGAGTATTGCACAGGGTGTATTGCAGAGTATTGCACAGGGTGTATTGCAGAGTATTGCACAGGGTGTATTGCAGAGTATTGGCAGAGTATTGCACAGGGATGGCTGAGCAGGGATGGATGGATTGCTGGATCTGTGACTGCAATTGTCACAGATCCAGCCCACAGCTGACATGGGGGAGGGAGCGGACATGATCCGCTCCCTCCCCTCTCCTCTCACACTGTACCGATCGGTACAGAGAGGGGAGGGAGGAACCGGCATCATCAAATGACGCCGGTCTGTTTACAAGTGATCGCTCCGTCATTTGACGGAGTGATCACGTGGTAAACGGCCGCGATTAGCGGCCATCTACCGTGATCCGTGATGCGCCGGGTCTTCCGGACCCGGCGGTCACGGACATATCCTGGAGCGCGCCCCAGGGGGCGCGCGGGAGCAAGATTCTGTGAGGACGTCCCTGGGACGTCCACTCAGGATAACTCGACCGCGCTGTGGACGTCTTTTGTACATGGCGTGGTCGGGAAGTGGTTAAAGTCCCCAGGGATGGATACACATAGCCCTACCAGGCCTTGGTTCCTAAAAGTCCTTAATAATTCTCCTTTCTCTAAACTTTGATAAAATGATGATAAAAACATTTGGCTATCAGGAGCTGTACTCTAAATGCCCATATGCCAATGATCCTACCACTGTGCCATAGTGAATCACACAAAAAAAAAGAGAAAAACTGAACACTCAATACGTGAAATATGGCTACACATTTATATACTAGCTGCTACTTTAAAATAATGTGTAAAAAAAAGGTTCACCAAAGTGTATATGATTAAGAGCAGCGCTAAAGAAAATATATTAATTTGGACTTTATTGTACAATTTTTCACGTGGTGATAAGTCACTTTGTCACTTTTTTGATTGATGTTTCATATTGTTTATGCACAGGACATGTTGAAAGCTGATTGCTTTTTTTCTTTAGTGCCGCTGTTTATTAGTGATGAGCCGAACACCCCCGGGTTCGGTTCGCACCAGAACCCGCGAACGGACCGGAAGTTCGAACGAACATTAGAACCCTATTAAATACAATGGATGCGAACGTTCGAATTCTAAAGTGCTAATTATAACAACTATTATGCATGTTATTGTCCTAAAAAGGGTTTGGGAACCCGGGTTCTGCACCAGGGGACATGTATCAATGCAAAAAGAAGTTTTAAAAACGGTCGTTTTTCGGGAGCAGTCATTTTAATGATGCATAAAGTGAAAAAAAAAAAGTCAAATATTCCTTTAAATATCGTACCTGGGGGGTGTCTAAAGTATGCCTGTGAAGTGCCACGTGTTTCCCGTGTTTAGAACTGTCCCTGCACAAAATGACACTTCTAAAGGAAAAAAAAGCCATTTAAAACTGCTTGCGGCTTTAATGTAATGTCTGGTCCCGGTAATATGGATGAAATTCTTTAAGAAAAATGGCATAGCTACCCCATGACCCCCCCCCCCCTACCCCAGCCCATTACCAGCCCCTTTGGGTCTTGTATGGATATTAAGGGGAACCCCGCACATAAAATAAAAAAGGCCCTATATACTCTGAACAGCCGTATACAGGCGGTGCATACAAGACAGGGACTGTAGGTTTGTTCTTATGTAGAATCTGTTTGTAATTTTGAACAGGTACATTGTTGAAGTGTAGCTCCAGCCCAAAAATCTATTTTTAAACTTTTTGGAAAACATAGGTAAGGGTTATCACCCCTGTAACATTTGTTTTGCTGTCTGTGCCCCTGTTCAGAACATTTCACCTCACTTTCCGTCCCAATGACAACTGTTTTTGAAATGTGGTGTTTTTCTTGAAACAAGGATTGCTGATAAAGCATCAGTACAGAGGAGACACCTTTCTCCCATATTTATTCTTACAGGAGAGAATTTTCCTTCCTAGTGGTAGATTTCCTCTCACTTCCTGTTGTCTTCTTGCGTTTGCAAGTAGGAGTCGTTTGTAAGTTGGATGTTTGAAAGTAGGGACCTGCCGTATATACTCTGCAGAAATAGGCCCCTTAGTTGTTGGTGTTGGCACAACACTGTAAGCACTCACAGTTACTCTTGGTTGGTGCTGGAACGCCCTGCTGTCAACTATTATATCAGGAATTTTAATTACATATAATTGTTGAACAGTGGTAGTAAAAATTGGGCCTTTGATGGTGGTGCTGGTGCCACAACACTGTAAGCCCTGACAGTTACTCTTGGTGGGTGCAGCAATGGGCCCTGCTGTGAATTATTAGATCAAGAATTGTAATTACATGCCCCTGTTGAACAGGGGCTGAAAAATTGGGCCTTAGGCACTGGTGGCACAACACTGCAACCCCTCACAGATACTGTACTTGGAGCACAGCAATGAGCCCTGTTGCAAAGTATTGCTTCAAAAATTGTAATGACACGCCCCTGTTAAACAGGGGCTGAAAAATTGGGCCTTAGGCACTGGTGGCACAACACTGCAACTCCTCACAGATACTGTACTTGGAGCACAGCAATGAGCCCTGTTGCAAAGTATTGCTTCAAAAATTGTAATTACACGCCCCTGTTAAACAGGGGCTGAAAAATTGGGCGTTAGGCACTGGTGGCGGCACCCATAAACAAAAATGATCTTCCAAGCTATCATCATCAATCGTATCATTGAGGACTCGGAGGAGGAGGATAGCCAGTCAACATAACAGCACAGGCACTCAGCATCAGCATCAGTCTTGAAGGGATGTGACATTTTAAAATCAATTAGTCTGTTATATCAGCATCAGGTGTGTGGTAGCTGGTGGTGATCCAAGACTGGTTCATCTTGATGAAAGTCAGTCGATCAACCGAGTCGGTGGACAGGCGCACCCTGTGATCCGTGACAAATCCTCCAGCAGCACTGAATGTGCGTTCCGAAAGAACGCTGGATGCAGGACAGGCCAGTAGCTCAATTGCATACTGTGCAAGCTCTGGCCAGTGATCCATCCTCAAGACCCAGTAAGCCAGAGGATTTTCGGTGGGGAAGGTGTCCAAGTCTGACCTTGCCCCTAGATATTCCTGCACCATGTTTATCAGACGCTGGCGATGGTTGCTGGAACCAATCATACTTTGGGGCTGCGGACTAAAGAATTGTCTGAACGCATCGGTCAGACGGCCACCTTCCCCACCGCTCCTTCTTTGACTGGCCGAAGCCTCAGCAACTCGTTGTCCAGGACCAGGAGTTTGCAACCTCCCAGTCTCTGGGAACGCGTTGCACAGACCTTTCTGCAAGGCCTCCCGGAGTTGTCTCATCCTCTGCTCCCTCTGCGACGGTAACATAAGGTCCGCAACCTTACCCTTGTACCGTGGATCAAGGAGAGTGGCCAGCCAGTAATGGTCCCTCTCCTTGATCCGAAGAATACGAGGATCCTTCCGCAGACTTTGCAGGATCAGGGAGGCCATGCAGCGTAGGTTTGCTGAGGCATTCGCTCCGGAGTCCTCTGGGTCACTAAGGACGACATGATCCGCAGCCACCTCCTCCCAGCCACGTACAAGTCCACTGGTTTCTTGGGACTGTAAATCATCCCTAAAAGACTGCTGCTGATGATGCTGAGTGCCAGCCTCCACCTCCATGCTGACACAATCCTCCTCCTCCTCCTCCTCCTCCTCCTCTTCCTGTGCGATGGGTGGGACAGAAGGAACACTGTCTGGGTAAAGGGGGCCTTGAGAGGCAAGGAAGTCCTCCTCTTCCTGCCTCTGTTCTGCCTCAAGTGCCCTGTCCATTATTCCACGCAGCGTGTGCTCCAACAGGTGGACAAGAGGTACAGTGTCACTGATGCATGCACTGTCACTGCTCACCATCCTCGTGGCCTCCTCAAATGGTGCCAGGACAGTGCATGCATCCCTGATCATGCCCCACTGGCGTGGAGAAAAAAAACCAAGCTCCCCTGACCCTGTCCTGGTGCCGTAGTCGCACAGGTACTCATTGATGGCCCTCTGCTGCGTGTGCAGCCGCTGCAGCATGGCCAACGTTGAGTTCCACCTGGTGGGCATGTCACATATAAGGCGGTTCTTGGGCAGGTTCAACTCCTTTTGCAGCTCAGCCAGGCGAGCACTGGCATTATAAGATCTGCGGAAATGCACACAGACTTTCCTGGCCTGCCTCAGGACATCCTGTAAGCCCGGGTACCTGCCCAAGAACCGCTGCACCACCAGGTTAAGGACGTGAGCCACACAGGGCACATGGGTCAGTTGTCCCTGTCGGAGGGCGGAGAGGAGGTTGGTGCCATTGTCGCAAACCACCATTCCTGGCTTAAGCTGGCGTGGCGTCAACCACCTCTCGGCCTGGCCCTGCAGAGCAGACAGGACCTCTGCCCCAGTGTGGCTTCTGTCCCCCAAACACACCAGCGCAAGCACGGCATGGCATCTTTTTGCCTGCGTACTTGCGTAGCCCCGTGAACGGCTACGGAGCACCGCTGGTTCATAGGACAAACCACAGGAAGAGGCCATGGAGGAAGAAGAAGAGGAGGGGGTGGAGGAGAGAGGTGTGTCACAACCAGTAGTAGCATTTTGGAGGCGTGGCGGTGGGACAACCTCCAACACTACTGCACCTTGTCCTGAATCCTTCCCAGCTGCCAAAAGAGTGACCCAATGGGCCGTGAAAGAAAGGTAACGTCCCTGTCCATGCCTGCTGGACCATGAGTCAGCGGTAATATGCACCTTACCGCTGACCGCCCTGTCCAGCGAGGCCAAGACATTGCCTTCCACATGCCGGTAGAGAGCCGGAATAGCCTTCCGTGAGAAAAAGTGGCGTTTGGGAACCTGCCACTGAGGAACCGCACATTGCACAAACTCACGGAAGGGGGCCGAGTCTACCAACTGAAAAGGCAGCAGTTGAAGCGCTAGCAATTTAGCCAAGCTAGCATTCAACCGCTGGGCATGTGGATGGCTGGGAGTGAACTTCTTTCGACGGTCCAGCAGCTGGGGCAGGGAAATTTGCCTGCTAGAATCGGACGTCGGTGTACTGCTAGCAGAGTGGGTGCAAGTACTTGGCTGTGACACACCTAATTCTACACCTTCATTCCTCTCAGTGCATGTTTCAGAGAGGACTGAAGTTATAGTGGGGTTGGAGATCCCAGCTGATGCGGTGCAAGGAGAGGTCCGCTTTGTTCTTTGGTGTGGGTCTTTGAGGTAGGCTTGCCAACGAGCTGCATGGCAGGTCAACATATGTCTGGTCAGGCATGTGGTACCCAAGCGGCTGATGTTTTGGCCACGCGATATACGCTTGAGACATATGTTGCAAACAGCAGCTGTGCGATCTGATGCACTAGCCTCAAAAAAGGCCCACACCAAAGAACTTTTTGAATGACGGGCAGAGGCAGCGCCCTGCACAGGCGGAGCTCTGCGGTGTGATTCCGTCGGTGTACTGCCCTTACGCTGGCCACCAAAGGGCATCCTGCCTCGTTGGAGATGTGCCTCCTCCTCATCCTCCTCCTCCTCCTCTCTCCTATTAGGCACCCACGTGGAGTCATTGACCTCATCATCCCCTCCCTCCTCATCACTGGAGCCAATCTGGCAGTATGCTGCAGCTGCTGGAACATGACTGCCAGATTGGTGTCCTTCTTGAGCATCCCCTCTGTCTGCTCTCACGCTACTGCCTTCCTCTAGCTGGGTTTCATCATCAGACCCTTCGAAACGCTGGGCATCCTCCTGGAGCATGTACCCAACACTGTGCTGAAACAGTTCGGGGGACTCCTCAGGAGGAGGACATGGTGGGTCTAGGGAAGGAGTGACTGATGATTTGTCTGACATTGATACCAGGGAAGACGACGCTTTGGCAGCTGCTTTTCCAGTACCCTGAGCCTGGGTGAGAGAGGATGAGGAGGAGGAGGAGGGCTTGGTCATCCACTCTACCAAGTCTTCGGCATGATGTGGCTCAACATGTCCAGCTGCCGAAAAGAAGGACAAGCGTGTCCCATGGCCATGTGCTGATGACAATGCACCGCGTCCACGACCAGCACTGTTGCCCCCAGACACAGAGCCTGCTTGCCCTCTTTTATTGCCTCCTGACTGTCTGCCTCTCCTTGTTTGCCTTCCAGACATTCTAATAGATGGCCTGCAGGGAGATGGGAAAAAAGCAATAAGGGCTACCTTCAGGTGTCCTTCTCTGTCCCTGGAAACAAGGACTTGCAGAGTGAAAGAAAAAAAACACTCTCCCTACCTACAGTTTTCTGTCCCTAGAAAAAATGTTTTTTTTAATCACAATATAGCACAAGGAAAATTAACTCACTGTCCTTACAGGTCCCTGGAAACAAGGACTTGCAGAGTGAAAGAAAAAAAACACTCTCCCTACCTACAGTTTTCTGTCCCTAGAAAAAAATGTTTTTTTTAATCACAATATAGCAAAAGGACAATTCACTCACTGTCCTTCCAGGTCCCTGGAAACAAGGACTTGCAGAGTGAAAGAAACTGACACTGTCCCTACCTAGAGTTTTCTGTCCCTGGAATAAATGTTTTTTTCAGCACAATATAGCACAAGGACAATTAACTCACTGTCCTTACAGGTCCCTGGAAACAAGGACTTGCAGAGTGAAAGAAAAAAAATAAATACTCTCCCTACCTACAGTTTTCTGTCCCTAGAAAAAAATGTTTTTTTTAATCACAATATAGCAAAAGGACAATTCACTCACTGTCCTTCCAGGTCCCTGGAAACAAGGACTTGCAGAGTGAAAGAAACTGACACTGTCCCTACCTAGTGTTTTCTGTCCCTAGAATAAATGTTTTTTTTAATCACAATATAGCACAAGGAAAATTAACTCACTGTCCTTACAGGTCCCTGGAAACAAGGACTTGCAGAGTGAAAGAAAAAAAACACTCTCCCTACCTACAGTTTTCTGTCCCTAGAAAAAAATGTTTTTTTTAATCACAATATAGCAAAAGGACAATTCACTCACTGTCCTTCCAGGTCCCTGGAAACAAGGACTTGCAGAGTGAAAGAAACTGACACTGTCCCTACCTAGAGTTTTCTGTCCCTGGAATAAATGTTTTTTTCAGCACAATATAGCACAAGGACAATTAACTCACTGTCCTTACAGGTCCCTGGAAACAAGGACTTGCAGAGTGAAAGAAAAAAAATACTCTCCCTACCTACAGTTTTCTGTCCCTAGAAAAAAATGTTTTTTTTAATCACAATATAGCAAAAGGACAATTCACTCACTGTCCTTCCAGGTCCCTGGAAACAAGGACTTGCAGAGTGAAAGAAACTGACACTGTCCCTACCTAGTGTTTTCTGTCCCTAGAATAAATGTTTTTTTTAATCACAATATAGCACAAGGAAAATTAACTCACTGTCCTTACAGGTCCCTGGAAACAAGGACTTGCAGAGTGAAAGAAAAAAAACACTCTCCCTACCTACAGTTTTCTGTCCCTAGAAAAAAATGTTTTTTTTAATCACAATATAGCAAAAGGACAATTCACTCACTGTCCTTCCAGGTCCCTGGAAACAAGGACTTGCAGAGTGAAAGAAACTGACACTGTCCCTACCTAGAGTTTTCTGTCCCTGGAATAAATGTTTTTTTCAGCACAATATAGCACAAGGACAATTAACTCACTGTCCTTACAGGTCCCTGGAAACAAGGACTTGCAGAGTGAAAGAAAAAAAATACTCTCCCTACCTACAGTTTTCTGTCCCTAGAAAAAAATGTTTTTTTTAATCACAATATAGCAAAAGGACAATTCACTCACTGTCCTTCCAGGTCCCTGGAAACAAGGACTTGCAGAGTGAAAGAAACTGACACTGTCCCTACCTAGTGTTTTCTGTCCCTAGAATAAATGTTTTTTTTAATCACAATATAGCACAAGGAAAATTAACTCACTGTCCTTACAGGTCCCTGGAAACAAGGACTTGCAGAGTGAAAGAAAAAAAACACTCTCCCTACCTACAGTTTTCTGTCCCTAGAAAAAAATGTTTTTTTTAATCACAATATAGCAAAAGGACAATTCACTCACTGTCCTTCCAGGTCCCTGGAAACAAGGACTTGCAGAGTGAAAGAAACTGACACTGTCCCTACCTAGAGTTTTCTGTCCCTGGAATAAATGTTTTTTTCAGCACAATATAGCACAAGGACAATTAACTCACTGTCCTTACAGGTCCCTGGAAACAAGGACTTGCAGAGTGAAAGAAAAAAAATACTCTCCCTACCTACAGTTTTCTGTCCCTAGAAAAAAATGTTTTTTTTAATCACAATATAGCAAAAGGACAATTCACTCACTGTCCTTCCAGGTCCCTGGAAACAAGGACTTGCAGAGTGAAAGAAACTGACACTGTCCCTACCTAGAGTTTTCTGTCCCTAGAATAAATGTTTTTTTTAATCACAATATAGCAAAAGGACAATTCACTCACTGTCCTTCCAGGTCCCTGGAAACAAGGACTTGCAGAGTGAAAGAAACTGACACTGTCCCTACTTAGAGTTTTCTGTCCCTAGAATAAATGTTTTTTTTAATCACAATATAGCAAAAGGACAATTCACTCACTGTCCTTCCAGGTCCCTGGAAACAAGGACTTGCAGAGTGAAAGAAACTGACACTGTCCCTACCTAGAGTTTTCTGTCCCTAGAATAAATGTTTTTTTTAATCACAATATAGCAAAAGGACAATTCACTCACTGTCCTTCCAGGTCCCTGGAAACAAGGACTTGCAGAGTGAAAGAAACTGACACTGTCCCTACCTAGAGTTTTCTGTCCCTAGAATAAATGTTTTTTTTAATCACAATATAGCAAAAGGACAATTCACTCACTGTCCTTCCAGGTCCCTGGAAACAAGGACTTGCAGAGTGAAAGAAACTGACACTGTCCCTACCTAGAGTTTTCTGTCCCTAGAATAAATGTTTTTTTTAATCACAATATAGCACAAGGAAAATTAACTCACTGTCCTTACAGGTCCCTGGAAACAAGGACTTGCAGAGTGAAAGAAAAAAAACACTCTCCCTACCTACAGTTTTCTGTCCCTAGAAAAAAATGTTTTTTTTAATCACAATATAGCAAAAGGACAATTCACTCACTGTCCTTCCAGGTCCCTGGAAACAAGGACTTGCAGAGTGAAAGAAACTGACACTGTCCCTACCTAGAGTTTTCTGTCCCTGGAATAAATGTTTTTTTCAGCACAATATAGCACAAGGACAATTAACTCACTGTCCTTACAGGTCCCTGGAAACAAGGACTTGCAGAGTGAAAGAAAAAAAATACTCTCCCTACCTACAGTTTTCTGTCCCTAGAAAAAAATGTTTTTTTTAATCACAATATAGCAAAAGGACAATTCACTCACTGTCCTTCCAGGTCCCTGGAAACAAGGACTTGCAGAGTGAAAGAAACTGACACTGTCCCTACCTAGAGTTTTCTGTCCCTAGAATAAATGTTTTTTTTAATCACAATATAGCAAAAGGACAATTCACTCACTGTCCTTCCAGGTCCCTGGAAACAAGGACTTGCAGAGTGAAAGAAACTGACACTGTCCCTACCTAGAGTTTTCTGTCCCTAGAATAAATGTTTTTTTTAATCACAATATAGCAAAAGGACAATTCACTCACTGTCCTTCCAGGTCCCTGGAAACAAGGACTTGCAGAGTGAAAGAAACTGACACTGTCCCTACCTAGAGTTTTCTGTCCCTAGAATAAATGTTTTTTTTTAAGCACACTATAGCAGAAGCACAAAACACACTGACACTCTCCCTACCTATCCTTCTCTTTCCCTAAACTAAAGGAATCCAGGTTAAGCAAGAAAGAAATAACAGTCACTGTCCCTGCCTATGCTACTCTATCCCTGCTCCGGAACACACTACACTAGGCCGCCGTGCTGGCGGCCTTTTATAGTGTGGGGCGTGTACTAAACACCCTCAGCAATAATTGGCCACAGGCATCCTGCCTGTGGCCAATCATTGCTCTCCTCGCTGCCGGCGCTGTGATTGGCCAAGCATGCGGGGTCACAGTGCATGCTTGGCCAATCACAGCGCCTGGATGACACTGCGATGGCGTAGTGCATTGTGGGCCGTTCGCGTCACTCGAATTTGGCGCGAACGGCCCAAATCGTTCGATCTTCGTCGAACGATCGAACAGCCAATGTTCGAGTCGAACGTATGTTCGACTCGAACACGAAGCTCATCCCTACTGTTTATCATATACACATATACACCTTAATGATAAAAACATGATCTTTAACACTTCTGCATTCTATTCACTGGTTCTCATCCTACCTATCCCACCGCACCTTTAGTGTCACTCACAATTCTACTTCCTCCTCTCCTCTTTCTTTCTCCATCGGGGTCCCCCAAGGTTCTCTTATTGGACCTCTCCTATTTTCAATCTACACCTCCTCTCTGGGTCAGCCTCCCATGGCTTCCAATATAATTTCTACGCTGATGACACCCAGTGCCGATCCTGACCTCCCTGGGGCCCTAAGCAAAATTCTGCTAAGGGGCCCTTTACGGTGGCAAAAAATGGGTGTGGTTTACGCTGAATGGTGGGTGTGGCTTACGTGGGCGTGGCTCGGAGGGGTGTGGTTAGAGTCGGAGATGAATGAGGGATGGAGGAAGAAAGAGAGAAAGAAAGAGGGAGAGATAGAAAGAAAGAGGGGTGGAGGGACAGCAGGCCCAGATCCTACACCACAATAGAAATATGTGTATTCCAGAAAGTTTAACAAATCAGCAGATAAAGATACTCCAAACACCTGGTGTTAGCGCTTCAATCATCCCGGCACCATGGTTGTTATGGTGTCAGGATGACTGAAGCGCATTATTTCTATTATTACATTGTAATATAGAATGAAATTATTCAACTCACCATAATGCAGAATCAGTGGAAGCCCCAAGTCCCTCCTTACACCAGGCATTCCCAGCGGAGTCCCCCTTACACCAGGCATTCCCAGTAGAGTTCCTCCTTATATCAGGCATTCCCAGTAGAGTCCCTCCTTACACCAGGCATTCCCAGTAGAGTCCCTCCTTACACCAGGCATTCCCAGTAGAGTCCCTCCTTACACCAGGCATTCCCAGCGGAGGCCCCCTTACACCAGGCATTCCCAGCGGAGGCCCCCCTTACACCAGGCCTCCCCAGCGGAGGCCCCCCTTACACCAGGCATTCCCAGCGGAGGCCCCCCTTACACCAGGCATTCCCAGTGGAGGCCTGCCTTACACCAGGCATTCCCAGCGGAGGCCTTACACCAGGGTAGGCCCCCCTTACACCAGGCATTCCCAGCGGAGGCCCCCCTTACACCAGGCATTCCCAGCAGAGGCCCCCCTTACACCAGGTGTGATGCCCCAGCAGCAGAGACTCTCTCCGCCGCCATTACGCAGAGGGGACAGTGGAGGAGCCGGCCGGGTGGCTGGCAATAGGAATTAAGCTGCGGCGCCGCCGCCCACCCCCGCCCCTTCCCACATTTCACTCACACACAGACAGACATTAGCGGGGCGGGAGGTGGGTGGTGCCGCAGCTCAATTCCTATTGGCAGCCACCCTGACCCTCCTCTTGGTCTACAAGAAAATGAAAATTGTCTCCGCCCGGCCTGCGGACCTCTAGTGGCGGCGGCGGCGGTTGCGGCAGCGGCGAAGATTCGGGGGCCCCTAGTAATTATTCGTTGCCCTATGCAGCTTGCCTAGCAAGCCTATAGGGCGGATCGGCCCTGATGACACCCAAACCTATCTCTCCACCCCTCAGCTCACTCCATCAGTCTCCTCACGCACTACTCATTTACTAACAGACATATCTGTCTGGATGTCACACCACTTCCTCAAAGTCAACTTGTCCAAAACCGAGCTCATTATATCTCCTCCCCCACATACCTCTTCCCCTGCGGCTTCTCTGTCCAGAGCAATGGCACAACCATCCACCCATCCCCACATGCCAGGATGCTAGGTGTTATCCTGGACTCTGAACTCTCCTTTTGGCCTCACGTTCAATCACTTTCCAAAGCTTGCCGCCTCAACCTCCGCAACATCTCCAAGGTATGCCCCTTCCCAACCAATGAAACTACAACGCTCCTGACTCACTCCCTGGTTTTCTCTCGCCTCAACTACTGCAACTCCCTCCCCATTGGCTCAACTTTAAATAGACTATCCCCGCTTCAGTCCATCATGAATGCTGCTGCCAGACGTATCCACCTTACAAACCGCTCAGCGTCTGCTACCCCTCTCTGCCAATCCCTCCATTGGCTGCCACTCACCCAACAAATTCAATTTAAAATACGAACAATAAGTTACAAAGCCATCCACAACACGGCCCTCCAGCTACATCACTAACCTGGTCTCAAAATATCAACCTACTCCTTCTCTTTGTTCCTCCCAAGACCTCCTGCTCTCTAGCTCCCTCGTCACCTCCTCCCATACTCGCCTCCAGCCTCTCCAGGACTTCTACTGAGCCTCTCCCATCCTCCGGAATTCCCTACCCCAATCTGTCAGACTATCTCCAAATCTATCCACTTTTAAGCGATCCCTGAAAACTGTTCTCTTCAGAGAAGCCTATCCTGCCTCCACCTAACAATTGTACTTTCATTTTCTTCATTAGATCATCCCCCACAGTTATTACCTTTTGTATCTATTGACCCTCCCTCCTAGATTGTAAGCTCTAAGGAGCAGGGCCCTCCGATTCCTCCTGTATTGAGTTGTATTGTAATTGTACTGTCTGCCCTAACATTGTAAAGCGCTGCGCAAACTGTTGGCGCTATATAAATCTTGAATAATAATAATAAATAAAAACATTGTTTTAGCTGGAGTTGTGCTTTAAAAGTCACTAACACTGTGTGGATGTAGTCATCTAGTGGATATGAATAAGCAAAATATGCAGCTATTGATTCACTGGAATTATTTATGTAAAGCCCGCTACTAATGTTTGCCTCATCGTTTTAATTTGTTTGAAACAATAACAAGGGCATACAGGAGTTGTACTGAAAGGGAAAGTCTATAGGAGATACACTGTCATATATAACCCGAGCTTCTAAAATTAACCCCTCAGGCAGTTTATAACATTGTTTTGTACAGGCGCATCTCAAAAAATTAGAATATCATCAAAAAGTTAATTTATTTCGGTAATTCAATTCAAAAAGTGAAACTCATATATTTTAAGTAGATTCATTATATATTTCAAGCATTTCTTTCTTTTAATGTTGATGATTATGACCTAGAGCTAGTGAACACTCAAAATTCAGTATCTCAGAAAATTAGAATATTGTGAAAAAGTTTATTATTGTAGACTCGTGGTGTCACACTCTAATCAGCTAATTAACCACTTGCCTACAGGGCACTTTCACACCCTTCCTGCCCAAGCCATTTTTCAGCTTTCAGCGCTGTCACACTTTAAATGACAATTGCGCGGTCGTGCGACGCTGTACCCAAACTAAATTTGCGTCCTTTTTCCCCCACAAATAGAGCTTTCTTTTGGTGGTATTTGATCACCTCTGCGGTTTTTATTTTTTGCACTATAAACAAAAGAAGAGCCCCCTAGTGGCTTTTAAAGGCGTGACGTCATATGACGTACGCCCACAATAACAGGGTCTTCCTGCCGCCGTCATTTGACGGCGGCCGGATGAAAAGCGGTTAAAGTGATTGTAAAGTAAAAAAAAAAATCTATAAAAATAACAAACATCTTACCTGTGCTGCTCTGTGCACCTGTCTAGGTTTTTTTTAACTGTATCTGCCTGTTACTGACCTGGCTTGTTTCCTGACAATACATCTGACATCTACTTTAGTAGCCTGCTGCCCACCTCTTGCCAGTATGGCTTGATTCCTGACTTTATGCACCAGTCAGACCTGACTTTCTGCAGTTGAGGACACCTGCCTACACCTGCACTAGTCAAAGGGGTGGATTTACTAAAAGCAAATAGACTGTGCAGTGTGCACTTAGCAAGTGCAGTTGCACTCATTTCCCCAGAGCTTAGTGAATGTGTTGAAGCTCTGCTCATTGCCATCATTCAATTATGTGCAAGTAAAAATTTGGTTTTGTTGTTTTTTTGTTCGTTTTTTCATATTTCCATCATTCAATCATGTGCAAGTAAAAATGCTGTTTCTTTCTCGTACATCACGGGACACAGAGCGGCATAGTCATTACTATGTGGGTTATATAGATTACCTTCAGGTGCTGGCACTGGCAACTTCCAAACCGGAAGTACCCTCCCCTATATAAGCCCCTCCCATCCGGGAGCACCTCAGTTTTTTGCCAGTGTCTAAGGTGTTGGCCAAGAAGTAACATGTGTTTTTCACTGAGCTTGCGTACAGGTTCTTTTGGGCCTCAGTAAGCTATTCCGGATCCGACCAAAAAAGCTTCATAGCTAAACGGTCGGTACCCGGGCCTTGCAGAGAAGAGCAAGGTTTTGCCTGTAATGCTTCTCTTAGGAGAGCTGGACCCTGGGATCCAGAGCTCTGGTCATACCCACGACCAAGATGTTTTCTGTGCAGGGTGCTATACAGGTCCAGGGGAGTGGAATCCTTGGGAACCCGGTCCCTGAAGGTTTAATTACAATGCCTGCCGTGATAGGTGAAGTTTGGGCTTCTGTGGTCCAAACAGAGTCCTGCGGCGAGGAAAAGGTAAGTGGGGGCCTCTCAGGAACTTGGTTCTATTGAGGGGACCCCCAAGCCTAATATGTCTTTCTGCCTGTTACCTAACGGTATTCCCGCTAAATATCTGTGCATGCCTGTAACTGCTAAAAAATTTAATAATTTTAAGAGTGGTCAAGAAAAAAAAAAAAAAAATGGTTAAACCGCGGTACCTGTGTTAAACCACTAGAGGCCGCTGTGGAACGTTGTTTTCTTGTCATATGGATTTTTTTCTTCCAAGTCAAAATCCAGGCAGATGGTGAGTTCTCTGAATGGGAAACTGTCTCCGCTGCCATGTTGCAATGCTCATCCATCCTCCGGCCCTGTGGCAAACAGGGCCCTGGCTTCTGTCCTAGTTCCTTTCAAAAACAGAGCGCCAAAGGCGCACGTGCCCGCGCGCGTGCGCGTGCACGCACCTCTATTTATAGAGGTGGGCCGGAAAAAGGGGCGGAGCTGGGTGGATGACGCTCTGTGCGCGCCGCGGCGCTTCTGCGCATGTGCGGGCGTCCCAGCATGATACAAAAAGCACTTTAGCTGTTGTCAGCTGGTTATGGAGAAACAGAGCTGGCAACATTAAAAAAAGGCATACAGTAGGCGGTTGATGCAGGCATCCCCATAGAAAGGCACATTAGTAGACACCAACTGTTTATATAGCAGCAATTGTGCTAGACTATTGTCAGTAAGTGGTGTATTGCGGCTGGAATACCTCAGCTTTGGGCTTAGGAATAATGCCGTCTAAAGGCTCCGGAACTAAGAATTCCAGGAAGCTAAGGGGGTCTCCATCGGGCTCTGAGGATCTTGGGCATGCTTCAGCTGCACCAACCTCCCCTGAAAAATCAGAGGTTAGTGACCGTAGAGCACCCTCAGGAGTACCTGGTACTGTGGCTGTCCTCAGTTCACCTGCTCCTGTGTATGTAACAGAGGAGGTTTTTTCCTCAACTCTGGGAGGACTGGAAGAGAGATTGACAACATTGATCGCTGCTTCCCTGTCAGAGGGAAAGCACGCCCGATCTCCGTCTCCTCCCTCAGAGTGCCTGTTAGCGGAGCAACAGTCCCTTGCAGGGATCGACCTACCTGAAGGGGATCAGGATGAGGTTGATTCTGTTGTAGAGGAATCAACAGTGGAAGAACCATTTTCAGCGTCACATGCTGAAAGATTATGGGTTCAGTCTCTGACTGATATGGTCCGATCAGCATTTCAAATGTCCCTTGCGGAACCATCAGCCACTTCTGTCTCCTCGTTGGGGTCGCTAAAAGCTCCCCAGACTGTTTGTTCCTTTCCAATCCATCCTTTACTGGAAGGACTCATTACAAGGATTGGGAACATCCTGATAAAATATTTACTCCCCCCAAGAGATTTCCGGTGGTCTATCCCATGGAGGATAAGTTCATCAAAAAATGGAGGGTCCCTACAGTGGACGCAGCCATCTCTTGTGCGAATAAATCACTGACATGTCCAGTAGATAATGTCCAAATGTTCAAGGACCCAATAGATAAAAAATTGGAGTCCTTATTAAAATCTGCTTTCTCTACAGCAGGCTTGGTGACACAACCAGCAGTGGCAGCTATTGGGGTCTGCCAAGCAGTGAAGGATCAGTTGAAACAGGTCTTAAGGGACTTGCCAGATCAGCAGGCTCTTGCCCTAGCTGATCTACCTAGAGCCTTATGCTTTGCGGTTGACGCCATCAAGGATTCAATCCATCAGGCCTCCCGCCTTACGCTGTCTGTAGTACATATGCGTAGGCTTCTATGGCTCAAGAACTGGTCTGCTGAAGCTCCCTGTAAAAAATTGCTGGTTAGCTTCCCATTTCATGGTGAACGCTTATTCGGGGAAGACCTGGACAAATATATCCAGAAAATTTCCAGCGGTAAAAGTACACTCTTGCCGGTTAAAAACAGAGTTAGAGGTCCCTCTTTTAAGAGGCCTGCCTCTCCAGTCCCTGGGACATAGACTCCAGTTGTTCGCAGAGACCTGGCGGGACACGATCAGAGACAGATGGGTGCTCTCCGCAGTAAGTCTGGGATACAAATTGGAGTTAAAAGACTCTCCTCCTTCCCATTTTATAAGGTCAAACGTGCCAAGGGATCCCCGGAAGAGAGGATCCCTCCTGTTGGCACTAGAACAACTATTGCTCCAAGGAGTAATTATGGAGGTTCCCCTGGAGGAATGGGGGTTCGGGTTTTACTCAAACCTCTTTACAGTCCCGAAGCCAAACGGGGACGTGAGGCCCATATTAAATCTAAAAGGGCTAAAACAAATTCCTACATATCAGGACTTTCCGGATGGAGTCGATCCGATCGGTGGCCGCTGCCCTACAAGGGGAGGAATGGTTAGCCTCGATCGACATCAAAGATGCTTATTTGCATATTCCCATCTTTCCAGTCCACCAAAAATTTCTACGCTTTGCAGTAGAAGGGCGCCATTTTCAGTTCAGAGCCTTACCCTTCGGTCTGGCCACAGCACCACGGGTGTTTACAAAAATCCTGGCCTCATTATTGGCCAATCTAAGAACACAAGGTGTAACGATAATGGCATATCTAGACGACTTGTTGCTGATAGACCACTCAGTGAAAAAACTAGAAGTGGTCGTTCACAAGACAATCAAGTATCTGGAATCTCACGGTTGGATTATCAACCGAGACAAAACTCCAAGGGTCCCCTGTCAGAATTCAATCAGACAATGCCACAGCAGTGGCATATATCAATCATCAGGGTGGCACCAGGAGTCGTGCAGCCCAGAGGGAAGTAAATTACATCCTGAAATGGGCAGAAAGATGTCCCAGCCATATCCGCGGTATTCATTCCAGGAGCGGAGAATTGGAAGGCGGACTTTCTAAGTTGCCAGCAATTATGCCCAGGGGAATGGTCCCTTCACCCCGAGGTTTTCCGGACAATATGTCAACGGTGGGGAACACCGGATGTAGATCTGCTAGCATCCAGATTCAACGCAAAGGTGAACAGATTTGTCTCTCGGACAAGGGATCCCCTAGCTTGCGGCTAGGATGCCCTAGTGTTCCCTTGGGATCAGTTCAAGCTGATATATGCATTCCCACCGCCACAATTGTTACCTCGATTACTCCGCAGAATCAGGGTAGAAAAGAAACCAGTGATTCTGGTGGCTCCAGCGTGGCCCCGAAGAGCATGGTACGCGGAGATTGTAAAATTGTCTGTGGGGAGTCCTTGGACCCTCCCACATCGTTCGGACCTGCTTTCGCAAGGACCGATATACCATCCTTCCTTACCAGCCCTAGGTTTGACGGCCTGGCTATTGAAGCCCACATTCTAAAAAAGAGAGGGCTCTCTAATCCTGTGGTATCTACCATGATCAATGCCAGGAAGCCGGTATCCAGGCAGATCTACTATAGAATCTGTAAGGCGTACATCGCGGGGTGTGAGGCCAAGAAATGGCATCCACGTAAGTACGTAATAGGTAGGATTCTGGACTTCCTACATTGGGCTGTAGATAGGAAGCTTGCCTTGAGTGCTATCAAGGGTCAGATTTCGGCCTTGTCAATATTTTTTTCAAAGGCCCTTGGCTTCGCATTCACTAGTCAAAGCCTTTATACAAGGAGTGATGCGTATTAGTCCTCCGGTTAATATTCCCATATGTCCATGGGATCTAAACCTGGTTCTGTCGGTTCTACAGAAACAACCATTTGAACCATTACAGCATATTTCCTTGGTTCTTCTCACCAGGAAATTGATTTTTCTAGTAGCCATTTGTTCGGCTAAAAGAGTGTCAGAATTAGCCGCTATGTCTTGTAAAGAGCCATATCTGGTTATCCATAAGGACAGAGTAGTGTTACGTCCTCATCCAGCCTTTCTTCCTAAGGTGGTATCGAGGTTTCATTTGAACCAAGATGTGGTTCTTCCTTCCTTTTTCCCCAAACCTAGTTCGGTAGAGGAAAAGTTATTGCATTCTTTGGATGTAGTAAGAGCAGTTAAAGCTTATCTAAAAGCCACTGCTCAGATTCGCAGAACGGATACTTTGTTTATTCTGCTGGAAGGCCCCAGAAAAGGGTCAGGCAGCGTCAAAATCTACTTTAGCCAAGTGGATTCGACAGGTCATAATGCAAGCCTATAGCTTGAGAAGGAGACCGCCTCCGTTCAAAGTTAGGGCGCACTCCACGAGAGCAGTTGGAACTTCATGGGCAGTGCATCACCAGGCCTCCCTGGCTCAAATCTGTAAGGCCGCAACATGGTCTTCAGTACACACGTTTACTAGGTCTACCAGGTGGACGTTAGAAGTCAGGAGGATGTCGCCTTTGGGCGCAGTGTGTTGCAGGCCGCAAAAGATCCTCATGTCTGATAGCGCTCAGCTTATGTATGGTGTATCCCCCCCCTCATTGGGCATTGCTTTGGGACGTCCCACATAGTAATGACTATGCCGCTCTGTGTCCCGTGATGTACGAGAAAGAAAATAGGATTTTTATAACAGCTTACCTGTAAAATCCTTTTCTTGGAGTACATCACGGGACACAGAGCTCCCGCCCCTCTTTTGGGGACACTTATTGCTTTGCTACAAAACTGAGGTGCTCCCGGATGGGAGGGGCTTATATAGGGGAGGGTACTTCTGGTTTGGAAGTTGCCAGTGCCAGCACCTGAAGGTAATCTATATAACCCACATAGTAATGACTATGCCGCTCTGTGTCCCGTGATGTACTCCCAAGAAAAGGATTTTACAGGTAAGCTGTTATAAAAATCCTATTTTTTTTTTCTAATTTTCCTTGCACCTGACTGGGCATTCTTTACAAAGTGAAGCTTCACCACATTTACTAGCTCTGGGGAGAATTAGTGCAACTGCACTTGCAAAGTGCACAGTCTATTTGCCTTTAGTAAATCAACCCCAGAGTCTCACTATAGGCAATAGTGCCTCTCAATGCCTCTGTACCTATCTTTTGTAATATGGACTGGAGGTGCATGAGAGGCCATCTTTATCACCTCAGGCTCCGTACCAGGTACAATAAAACCTTGGTTTGAGAGTAACTTGGTTTGAGAGCGTTTCGCAAGACAAGCAAAAAATGTTATTACATTTTGACTTGATATGCAATCGATGTCTTGATATACAAGTAGCATCATGTCACAACTGAGTATAAAAGAGAAGAGAGGTTATGGGAGGAATATAATCCATCCGTGTCTCATGGTGGGGGGGGGGGGGTTTGTACCTCCACTTCCTGTACCATAGCCCAAGCAGGAAGTGGGAAACAATCCCTGCAAGGTAAAGGTTAAATCCATTGGGGCGTGTTTTAATGTGTTGTGTGATATGTGTTTTTTACAAATTATTGCAATAAAAGTTGACTTTTTGTTTATTAATGGGAGTAATCTTGTGCTCACATTTGTCCTCACCCTCCATTCCTCAGGAAGCATGACAAGATTTGGGGTTATATACCCGATTTCAGAATTTTTGACAGATTTTTGATATACTTTTTTTTTTATGAGGGAGGGGTTGAGCATTATTCATATTATTTTGAGTGGGGTTTTTTGGATTGACTAGTGAAATAGCTCCCCCACCAAATTAATGTATTTTTTATTTTTTTAAACCCATTAGGACTCTGTAGTGTGTTTTGTAGGTGCGTGCATGAGAGGCCCTCTTTATCACCTCAAGCTCCTTACCAGGTATGTGGTAAAAAAAAACAATTCTAAACAGAACTACAGGCAAAACCTTTTCTTCCATTTTAAATCCATTGGGGCCCCTAGGTTATGAGTAAACACTGAATTAGTGTGAAACGCGTCAGCTGTCCTGAGTTATGCTGATTTTTGTAGTGCCTGTTTTCCCTGAATAAATATACGTTGGATTGGAGTGCGGCTGTCCTCTATGATTTTCTTCGGGGCCCCTAGGTTACCAGAACTGGTGTCCCCATTGGAAGATCTCTCTTCTAATACTTTTATGAGGATAACCCAAAACTTTTCTTTTTCTTTCACTTTCAATGATAATGGTAATCGGGACAAATCGAGAGGGTGAATCTCCCTAACGGTGACACAGACAGCAATAGAAACCTGACAGGGGTTCTAATCCTTCTCCACTATATCCAAAACTAAAAAAAGAGTTTTGCCTTTAGTTACACTTTAACTCAGTGTTTCTCAACTCCAGTCCTCAAGGCGCCCCAACAGGTCATGTTTTCAGGCTTTCCATTATTTTGCACAGGTGATTTGATCACTTTTACTGCCTTAGTAATTACCACAGCTGTTTCATCTGAGGGAAATCCTGAAAACATGACCTGTTGGGGCGCCTTGAGGACTGGAGTTGAGAAACACTGCTTTAACTGACAGTTGCAGAGATGACACATAGATGGTCAGAATCAGCAAAGATCATCTGAGCACAAACATAGTCCAGAAATTCAGTAATCTAGGGCATGAACATTCAGACAGAAGTCAGTCAAACCTGAATCCAAGGTATGGACAGACAGACTGACCTGTTGATCAAGCACAGATTAAATGTCCAGTAGTCTACATAAGCATTCCCAATTAGGCAGGTGTGCACTACAGCAGTGGTTCTCAACCTCAGTCCTCAAGTACCCCCAACGGGCCATGTTTTGGGAACTTCCCTTTGATAAAATAGCTCTTATCAATACCATGTCATTGATATTGATTTAACTTCTTGAGACACGGGCCATTGACAAATGACGGCCACAAGGTGACTCTACAGGTCCGTTTTTTTTACGGCCTCGGCTCCTCCAGCCACTGGGGAGAGCACGAGCCCGGCGCGTCACTGAGATGCCAATGTGCATGCCTGGTGGCCGCGATGTCCGCCAGGTACCCGCGATCGGCCGCTACACAGCCAAGGACGTGGATCTCTGTGTGTAAACACAGAGATCCACATCCTGTCAGGGAGAGGAGACCGATGCTGTGTCCCTTGTACATAGGGACCAGGGATGAGCCGAACACCCCCCTGTTCGGTTCGCACCAGAACCTGCGAACAGACAAAATGTTCGTGTAAACTTTGGAACCCTATTAAATACAATGGACTCGAACGTTCGAAATCTAAAGTGTTAATTATAAAGGCTAATATGCAAGTTATTGTCCTAAAAAGTGTTTGGGGACCTGGGTCCTGCCCCAGGGGACATGTATCAATGCAAAAAGAAGTTTTAAAAACGGCCGTTTTTTCGGGAGCAGTGATTTTAATAATGCTTAAATTGAAAAAATAAAAGTGAAATATTCCTTTAAATTTCATACCTGGGGGGTGTGTATGATATGCATGTAAAGTGGCGCATGTTTCCCGTGCTAGTTAGAACTGTCCCTGCAAAAAATGTCATTTTTGAAAGAAAAAAATGCATTTAAAACGGACTCGCGGCTATTAATGAATTGTCGGCTCCCGGCAATACATACAAAAGTCATTGATAAAAAAAAAAAAAAAGCGTGGGGGTTCCCCAGAATTCAATTACCAGGCCCTTCAGGTCTGGAATGGATATTAACCACTTAACAACCACCTGCCGACAAATAACGTCGACAAGGTGGTTGCTTAACTCTGGGAGGACGTTATATAACGTCCTCCCAGAATCGCGCACACGGGAAACTCCGTGACCGCCGGGTCCAGAGGACCCGGCGGATCACGAATCGCGGTAAATCGCCGCTGATAGCGGCCGTTTACCACGTGATCGCTCCGTCAAATGACGGAGCAATCACTTGTAAACAGACCGGCGTCATTTGATGACGCCGGTTCCTCCCTCCCCTCTCTGTACCGATCGGTACAGTGTGAGAGGGGAGGGGGAGGGAGCGGATGGCAGCAGCAGCTCTGTGGGCTGGATCTGTGACAATTGCAGTCACAGATCCAGCCATCCATCCATCCCTGCTCAGCCATCCCTGGTGCAATACCCTGCCAATACTCTGCAATACACCCTGCCAATACTCTGCAAAATACCCTGCGCAATACTCTGCAAAATACTCTGCAATACCCTGGTGCAATACTCTGCAATACCCTGGCGCAATACTCTGCAATACCCTGCGCAATACTCTGCAATATCCTGCGCAATACTCTGCAATATCCTGCGCAATACTCTGCAATACCCTGCAAAATACTCTGCAATACTCTGCGCAATACTCTGCAATACCCTGCGCAATACTCTGCAATACCCTGCGCAATACCCTGCAATACCCTGCAAAATACTCTGCAATACCCTGTGCAATACTCTGCAATACCCTGCGCAATACTCTGCAATACCCTGTAAAATACTCTGCAATACCCTGCGCAATACCCTGCAAAATACTCTGCAATACCCTGCGCAATACTCTGCAATACCCTGCGCAATACTCTGCAATACCCTGCGCAATACTCTGCAATACCCTGCAATACCCTGTGCAATACCCCGTGCAATACCCTGCCATACTCCGCAATACCCTGCCATAGTCCGCAATACTCCGCAATGCCCTGCAATGCCCGGCAATACTCCGCAATGCCCACTTCCCACCCGCCGGCCGTCATATGACGTCCTTGACTTTGTACGGGGATATCTGAATGATGGGTGCAGCTACAGGCATCATTCAGATATTAGCTTTTTCAGCCGGCGATTCCCTACACCATAAGAACAATCATAGCGGCTGTTCCGCTGCTTGATCATTCTTACGGGAGGCGAGAGGGGATTCCCCCCCCCCGCCGCCCTCCGGTGCTTCTACCGACTCACCGCTACGATCAAAGCCAGGATTGTTGTTTTTTTTTGGGTTTTTTTTCAGGCTTCCCAGCCTAGAGGTGAGATGTGGGGTCTTATTGACCTCATATCTCACTGTAAAGAGGACCTGTCATGCCATATTCCTATTACAAGGGATGTTTACGTTCCTTGTAATAGGTATAAAAGTGATCAAAAAAAATTTTGGGGCGGAAAAACATGTCAAACTAAAATAAATAAAGTGAAATGAACAATAAAAAAATATATTTTTTTTTTAAAGCGCCCCTGTCCCTGTGAGCTCGCATACAGAAGCGAACGCATACGTAAGTCCCGCCCACATATGAAAACGGTTTTCAAACCACACATGTGAGGTATCTCTGCGAACGTTAGAGTGAGAGCAATCATTTTGGCCCTAGACCTCCTCTGTAACTCAAAACATGTAACCAGTAAAAATATTTAAAGCGTCGCCTATGGGGATTTTTTTAAGTAGCGAAGTTTGGCGCCATTCCACGAGTGTGTGCAATTTTTAAGGGTGACATGTTAGGTATCTATTTACTCGGCGTAACTTCATCTTTCACATTATGCAAAAACATTGGGCTAACTTTACTGTTTTTTTTTTTTAAGCACAAAACATTTTTTTTCTGTAAAAAACGCGTTAAAAAAATTGCTGCGCAAATATCGTGCGAGATAAAAAGTTGCAACAACCACCATTATATTCTCTAAGGTCTTTGCTAAAAAAACATATATATAATGTTTTGGGGTTCTATGTAATTTTCTAGCAAATAAATGATGATGTTTACATGTAGGAGAGAAATGTCAGAATTGGCCTGGGTTCTCCAGAACGCCTGAAGGTGCTCCCTGCATGTTGGGCCTCTGTATGTGGCCACGCTGTGTAAAAGTCTCACACATGTGGTATTGCCATACTTGGGAGGAATAGCAGAATGTGTTTTGGGGTGTAATTTGTGGAATGCATATGCTGTGTGTGAGAAATAACCTGCTAATATGACAATTTTGTGAAAAAAAAAAAAGAGAAAAAAAAAATCTTGATTTTGCAAAGAATTGTGGGAAAAAATGACAACTTCAAAAAACTCACAATGCCTCTTTCTGAATACCTTGGAATGTCTTCTTTCCAAAAAGGGGTCATTTGGGGGGTATTTGTACTTTTCTGGCATGTTAGGGTCTCAAGAAATGAGATCGGCCGTCAGTACTTCAGGTGTGATCAATTTTCAGATATTGGCACCATAGCTTGTGGACTCTATAACTTTCACAAAGACCAAATAATATGCACCAATTTGTACTTATTTTTACCAAAGATATGTAGCAGTATAAATTTTGGCCAAAATTTATGAAGAAAAAAATAGTAATTTGCTAAATTTTATAACAGAAACGAAAAAAAAATCATTTTTTTACAAAATTTTCAGTCTTTTTTCTCTTATAGCGCAAAAAAATAAAAAACCCAACAGTGATTAAATACCACCAAAAGAAAGCTCTATTTGTGTGAAAAAAAGGACAAAAAATTCATATGGGTACAGTGTTGTATGACTGAGTAATTGTCATTCAAAATGTGAGAGCACCGAAAGCTGAAAATTGGTCTGGTTATTAAGGGGGTTTAAGTGCCCAGTGGTCAAGTGGTTAAGGGGAACCCCGCCGCAAATTTAAAAAAAAATTGACGTGGAGTTCCCCCAAATATCCATTCCAGGCCCTTCAGATCTGGCATGGATTTTAAGGGGAACTCCATCCCAAATTTAAAAAAAAAATGGCGTGGAGTCCCCCTAAAAATCCATACCAGACCCCTTATCCGAGCACGCAACCTGGCCGGCCGCAGGGGAAAAGGGGGGGACGAGAGAGCGGCCCCCCTCCCTCCTGAACCGTACCAGGCCACATGCCCTCAACATGGGGAGGATGTCCCCATGTTGATGGGGACAAGGGCCTCATCCCCACAACCCTTGCCCGGTGGTTGTGGGGGTCTGCGGGCGGGGGGCTTATCGGAATCTGGAAGACCCCTTTAACAAAGGGGACCCCCAGATCCCGGCCCCCCCCTATGTGAATTGGTAAGGGGTACATTGTACCCCTACCATTTCACGAAGAAAGCGTAAAAAAATGTTTAAAAAAACACACAAACACCTTGAAAAAGTCCTTTATTTAAAAAAAAAAAAAAAAAAAACATTCCAGCGGTGAAATCCAGTGTCCCGCGGCGATCCCGATGTCCAGCGCTGTCCTTCATTGGTTGTGCCTGAGCGGACCTGATGGGGAACTCCCTCTCAGTATTTTAAATGTATAGACCCGCCCCTTCTAAAGTTCCCCATCAGGTCCGCTCAGCGGACCAGATGCGGAACATGAGAAGGGGCGGGTCTATACATGTATTACCAAAGTGAGAGCAGTTCCCCATCAGGTCCGCCCCCTCGGTATGTCGGACCCGCCTACGTCATTGGCTTGAGCGGGGAACTTCCTTCACTGTGTAATACATAGTGAAGGAAGTTCCCCGCTCAAGCCAATGACGTAGGCGGGTCCGACATACCGAGGGGGCGGACCTGATGGGGAACTGCTCTCACTTTGGTAATACATGTATAGACCCGCCCCTTCTCATGTTCCGCATCTGGTCCGCTGAGCGGACCTGATGGGGAACTTTAGAAGGGGCGGGTCTATACATTTAAAATACTGAGAGGGAGTTCCCCATCAGGTCCGCTCAGGCACAACCAATGAAGGACAGCGCTGGACATCGGGATCGCCGCGGGACACTGGATTTCACCGCTGGAATGTTTTTTTGGTTTTTTTTAAATAAAGGACTTTTTCAAGGTGTTTGTGTGTTTTTTTAAACATTTTTTTACGCTTTCTTCGTGAAATGGTAGGGGTACAATGTACCCCTTACCAATTCACATAGGGGGGGCGGGATCTGGGGGTCCCCTTTGTTAAAGGGGTCTTCCAGATTCCGATAAGCCCCCCACCCGCAGACCCCCACAACCACCGGGCAAGGGTTGTGGGGATGAGGCCCTTGTCCCCATCAACATGGGGACATCCTCCCCATGTTGAGGGCATGTGGCTTGGTACGGTTCAGGAGGGAGGGGGGCCGCTCTCTCGTCCCCCCTTTTCCCCTGCGGCCGGCCAGGTTGCGCCTCGGATAAGGGGTCTGGTATGGATTTTTAGGGGGACTCCACGCCATTTTTTTAAAAAATTTGGGGTGGAGTTCCCCTTAAAATCCATGCCAGATCTGAAGGGCCTGGAATGGATATTTGGGGGAACCCCACGTCAATTTTTTTTTAATTTGCGGCGGGGTTCCCCTTAATATCCATTCCAGACCTGAAGGGCCTGGTAATTGAATTCTGGGGAACCCCCACACTTTTTTTTTTTTTTTATCAATGACTTTTGTATGTATTGCCGGGAGCCGACAATTCATTAATAGCCGCGAGTCAGTTTTAAATGCATTTTTTTCTTTCAAAAATGAAATTTTTTGCAGGGACAGTTCTAAGCACGGGAAACATGCGCCACTTTACATGCATATCATACACACCCCCCAGGTACGAAATTTAAAGGAATATTTCACTTTTATTTTTTCATTTTAAGCATTATTAAAATCACTGCTCCCGAAAAAACGGCCGTTTTTAAAACTTCTTTTTGCATTGATACATGTCCCCTGGGGCAGGACCCCGGTCCCCAAACACTTTTTAGGACAATAACTTGCATATAAGCCTTTATAATTAGCACTTTAGATTTCTCCCATAGATTTTTCGAATTTGCCGCGAACACCCCAATTTGTTCGCTGTTCGGCGAACAGGCGAACAGGCAATGTTCGAGTCGAACATGAGTTCGACTCGAACTCGAAGCTCATCCCTAATAGGGACACAGATCGGTCACCTCCCCCAGTCAATTCCCTCCCCCCAGAGTAAGAATCACTCGCAGGGAACACATATAACCCCTTCCTCGCCCCCTAGTGTTAACCCCTTTCCTGCCAGTCACATTTATACAGTAATCAGTGCATATTTATAGCACTGATCGCTGTATAAATGTGAATGGTCCCAAAAATGTGTCAAAAGTGTCCGATGTGTCTGCCATAATATCGCAGTCCTGAAAAAAAATCACTGATCACCGCCATTACTAGTAAAAAAAAAAAAAATGCCATAATTCTATCTCCTATTTTGTAGCCGCTATAACTTTTGCGCAAACCAATCAATATACGCTTATTGCGGGTTTTTTTTTCAAAAATATGTAGAAGAATACGTATCGGCCTAAACTGAGAAAAAAAACGTTTTTTTAAAAACAAATTGGGATATTTATTATAGCAAAAAGTAAAAAATATTGTGTTTTCTTTAAAATTGTCGCTCTTTTTTTGTTTATAGCGCAGAGGTGATCAAATACCGCCAAAAGAAAGCTCTATTTGTGGGGAAAAAAAGGACGTCAATTTTGTTTGGGAGCCACATCGCACGACCGCGAAATTGTCATTCAAAGCGTGACAGTGCCGAAAGCTGAAATTTCGCCTGGGCAGGAAGGGGGTATATGTGCCCAGCATAGGCGTGCGCACAGGGTGTGCCGGGTGTGCCTGGGCACACCCTAATCACCCTATGTGAATAAGCATTATCCAGGGGCGGCACCAGGTGGGTGGTTGGGGGATGCCAGTGGCCAGTGTAAATGCCTCCATTATATTAAAGGCTAGGTTCAACCTTAGGAACACATTAAACTCATATTTAATATGATCCCAATCAATGGTCTTCCACCACTAGAGCCTCCTCCCTGTGACAGGGGGTGGCATTCATGTGTGTTTGAGCTTTGGGGTGCACACCCTAATGCAATAGGCTGCGCACACCTATGGTGCCCAGTAAGCAAGTGGTTAAAGCAGCTGTGCAAAGTAAAGGAAAACCTGAAAACATGGCCCGTTGGGGGTACTTGAGGACTGAGGTTGAGAACCACTGCACTACAGCATAACCTGAGCTGTCAAGCTGGGTGGGAAGCACCTAGTGGTGCAGGCTGAATACTGATCATTACAGGATTATAGAAAGTTTTTTTTTGTAAGCATCTACCGCAAGAAATGTCGGTCTGTATAACTGGAGTTTTTGGGCCAATATACAGTATTTATATAATTTGCCAAAATTGCATATGATAGTTAATTTAAATGAAGTGTCAATCGTACACGTGGCATTAACCGTAAAGCCCTGTGGTGGTATTATTTAACCCTCTCCATTGGTGCCCAGTGGTGGTATTATTTAACCCTCTCTATTGGTGCCCTGTGGTGGTATTATTTACCCCTCTCCATTGGAGTCCAGTGGTGGTATTATTTATCCCTCTCCATTGATGTCCAGTGGCGCTATTATTTAACCCTCTTCATTGGTGCTCAGTGGTGGTATTATTTAACACTCTCCATTGATGCTCAGTGGTGGTATTATTTAACCCTCTCCATTGATGCTCAGTGGTGGTATTATTTAACCCTGTCCATTAATGCCCTTTGGTGGTATTATTTAACCCTCTCCATTGATGTCCAGTGGTGCTATTATTTAACCCTCTTCATTGGTGCTCAGTGGTGGTATTATTTAACCCTCTCCATTGATGATCAGTGGTGGTATTATTTAACCCTCTCTATTGGTGCCCTGTGGTGGTATTATTTATCCATCTCCATTGGTGTCCAGTGGTGGTATTATTTATCCCTCTCCATTGGTGCCCAGTGGTGGTATTATTTATTTGTCTCCATTGGTGTCCAGTGGTGGTATTATTATAACTCTCCATTGGTGCCCAGTGGTGGTATTATTTCTTCCTATCCATTGGTGTCCAGTGGTGGTATTATTTATCCCTCTCCATTGGTGTCCAGTGGTGGTATTATTTACCCCTCTCCATTGGTGCCCAGTGGTGGTATTATTTATCCCTCTCTATTGGTGCCCAGTGGTGGTATTATTTATCCCTCTCCATTGGTGTCCAGTGGTGGTATTATTTACCCCTCTCCATTGGTGCCCAGTGGTGGTATTATTTATCCCTCTCTATTGGTGCCCAGTGGTGGTATAATTTATCCCTCTCCATTGGTGCCCAGTGGTGGTATTATTTATCCCTCTCCATTGGTGCCCAGTGGTGGTATTATTTATCCCTCTCCATTGGTGCCCAGTGGTGGTATTATTTAACTCTCTCCATTTGTGCTTAGTGGCGGTATTATACAGTATATTCCCTGTCCTCAATGGTGTTTAATGGCAGTATTATTTATCTCCCCACAATGGTGGTCAGTGGTAGTGTTATTCAACCCTCCCACCCCTCACATTGGTGAATAGTAGGAGTAATATTTACCCCCCTCCCCCATTGGTGGTCAGTGGCTTTGCTTTTAACAAATATTCCCCCTCCCACATTGGTGATGAGTGTCCCCAAACATTGGTGGCCAGTGGATACTTACCTGATCACAAACTCCCATGACACTCTCCCCCCCACACACCCATCTGGCAGGGGCTATACATGTACTATTGTGCAGGAGCCAGCGTGCTGCATGTTGGCTCCTAAACATACCATTAAAAGAAGCCCTGAGGATGGCCTTGTGTTTTAGGTGCACGTTGTGCCTGTTGAAGTCTAAAGCACTCAGATTCATATTCCTGCCAGTGGAAAAAATGCGAGCGAGTCATTTATGGAGAGGAAGAAGTGAATTAGCTGGACAGGTTTAGAGCCCGCAGGAAGTGGATAAATTAACCAAATGAGATAGATAGAGATTTTTCTTTAGAGCAATGCGATGGGTGATTTCTCTGCAAAAAAATAAAAATTGCAAGGTAGCCCAAAGCATGCCCAGGCATGAGAGGGTTAGAGCCAGTATCATAAGGGTGTAGTAACTTGTTGTCATGGCAACTGACCTAGTCAATTAGGTCTGTCTTGTGTTATCGCCCGTATATATAGGGGGAGCATTGCAGTCGTAGTACCTGTAAAGACCTCTCTTACATTGCTGGAATAAAGACTCTCTGGAGAGGTTTGCAGACTTCAGTTGACTTTTTTCCAGGAACAAATAACCATTATTGTTCCTGTAATGGAGCCGAAGCAAGTGATGATAGAACAGCTTACACCTGATGTGGCTGAACTTTGCTTAAGTCATTTGCTGAACAGTCAACACGTAGAACAACAATGTAATTTAAATGCTTAACTGCTGAGGAGCACATATGTGTGCCAACACATACTAGCAGTAATCTTACCCAAATAATGAGAAATATATTCAGTTATCAAAGAGTAAAGCTTTAGCTTAATTAAATAGTGCCATTAAAGTGGTTGTAAATTATTGGCCTCAGATGATACACAGAGATGAAACAAATCCTCCTACAAAAGTTATAACTGCAGCCATCTCTTCTCTACAGCCTTCTAAAACTCACAGATCAAAGGATATTTCTCAGCTCCAGAAGGCAGGGGGCTGGGATCTGACGTCACACACAGCACAATATACAGTAGAACTGAGACTGAGAATCTGGGACCTGAGTGGAGAGAAACTACACCCCCCCTCTACACAGTCTCATAGGCAAACACAGTGTACAGAGTGGAGCAGTAAGGAGTAAAAAATATACAGCACAGTGTACAGAGTGGAGTTCAGTATAGAATATACAGCACAGTGTACAGAGTGGAGTGCAGTATAGAATATACAGCACAGTGTACAGAGTGGAGTGCAGTACAGAATGTACAGCACAGTGTACAGTACAGAATATAGAGCACAGTGTACAGTACGGAATATACATCACAGTGTACAGTACGGAATATACAGCACAGTGTACATTCTGGAATATTCAGCACAGTGTACAGTATGGAATATAGAGCATGGTACAGTACAGAATATACATCACAGTGTACAGTACGGAATATACAGCACAGTGTACAGTACGGAATATTCAGAACAGTGTACAGTACGGAATATAGAGCACAGTGTACAGTAAAGAATATTCAGCACAGTGTACAGTACGGAATATACAGCACAGTGTACAGTACGGAATATACAGCACAGTGTACAGTATGGAATATGCAGCACAGTGTACAGTACGGAATATACAGCACAGTATATAGTACGAAATATACAGCACAGTGTACAGTACAGAATATACAGCACAGTTCATAGGTGTGCGCAGCCTATTGCATTAGGGTGTGCACCCCAAATCTCCAACACATATGCGTTTGACATATTTACCGGCCTCTTCCCCGCTTTCCATCCTGAAACAATGGGAGGAGGGGGAAGCCAGGGAGCACACAAGGCGACCCATGCAACAGAAAGATGAGGAACAGGGACAGGAGGGGAGGCATATATTGGTACCGATCCCCTTTATTTTCCTCCTGTGGCAGCTGAATGTCGACGAGAGGGAGAGGAGGAGAAGCCTACTTTCAGCTGCTGCAGGAGGAAAATATAGATCAGTTCCACTAAATTCCACCCTGCAGCTTTTCCTGTCCAGTTTCTGAGTGTCGACAAGGAAGGATTGCGGTTTACCTGTCACCTGCTCACCACTGACAGGTTGCCAACCCCAGGATTAGGGTGTGCCCAGGCACACCTGGCACACCCCTTGCGCACGCCTATGGCACAGTGTACAGTACAGAATATACAGCACAGTGTACAGTACAGAATGTACAGCACAGTATACAGGTGGGGTGATATAGAGAATACAATATGCAGCATAATGTACTGAGTCGGGCACAACAGAGTATACAGCACAGTATACAGAGATGTGTTCCACAGCTCAGAGCTCTCATTACAGAGAAAATATGATAAGGTGAAGAAATGAAATGTTGTCTTCTTCATTAAAATGACACAATAAAAGCACAAAGACATTAGTTCCACTTTTCCAGCCTTGTGAAACTGTTCCATTGCTGCTCACAGCCTGAAAATAATATCACAGAAGTTATTATGGAGCACAATTCCCGATTTGACTCTTGCCGCACCCTCTCCATTGTAATTTGCAGAGATGAGCCTTCCCAGAACTTTCCACGAGCTTTACTTTAATTTCCTCTCCATAAAGCTAGCCTTGGGGGGCACAGAAATGGATATGCATGTTAAATTAAAATGCATTGACTGAAATTAATTACATCGCTCATGACACAGTGAGTGAAGAAAGATTCTCATCTGCAGAATGAAGATTTCGCAGTCTGACCGTCACGCACTCTCTGCATCCGTATTGCTTCAGGGCGCCGCCTGACATTGTATTATGTGCGGCATGAACCAAATGCGGTTCAGGCTGGGGGATCACCATCACAGAACAATGAACCCAATACCGTGTCACAAATAGATTTTTATCAGTGCACATTTACATAAATACCATGTTTCCAAAGTGTGGGCTCATTTTTTCAGACCTGCTTACAAGCTGTTATGGATATGTAGTCAGATAGACAGTGTACTAACAACCGCCATCTTCCCTGTTACAGCAGTGGTGTAGGGTGTCTAAGTCTGTGCAGTTCATTAGACTTTTGCAATAGACCCAGTGCTTCCAACAATCAGCACTCAGTAACAGGCCTGTGAGGACACTTGTGATGAAGGGTGTGGCTGTTACTCAGCTATGCCAGCACAGAGCACTGTAGTGGGAGGGCAGAAATCGGTATTTCCATTGAGGGGAAAATGGTATTTAACCACCTCGCGCCCGCCGTACGAGAATATACGGCCGCAAGGTGGTTGTCAAATGCCGGGAGGCCGTTATTATACGGCCTCCGCTATTTGGCCACTGGGGGGAGCGCGAGCGCCGCCGGCGGCGCGCGCACGTGCCCGGCACTTCACTGCAATGCCGATGCGCGTGCCTGGCGGCCGCGATGTCCGCCAGGCACCCGCGATCGGCGGATACAGAGACAAGGACATGGATCTCTGTGTGTAAACACAGAGATCCATGTCCTGTCAGGGAGAGAAGACCGATGCTGTGTCCCTTGTACATAGGGACACAGATCGGTCTCCTCCCCCAGTCAGACCCCTCCCCCCACAGTAACAATCACTCCAGGGAACACATTTAACCCCTTCCTCGCCCCCTAGTGTTAACCCCTTCCCTGCCAGTCACATTTATACAGTAATCAGTGCATATTTATAGCACTGTTAGCTGTATAGATGTGAATGGTCCCAAATTAGTGTCAAAAGTGTCTGATGTGTCCGCCATAATGTCGCAGTCACAAAAAAAATCACTGATCGCCGCCATTACTAATAAAAAAAAAAAATATATAAAAATGCCATAAAACTATCCCCTATTTTGTAAACGCTATAACTTTTGCGCAAACCAATCAATAAACGCTGATTGCGATTTTTTTTTACCAAAAATATGTAGAAGAATACGTATCGGCCTAAACTGAGGAAATAAATATAAAAAAAAAAAAAATTGGGATATTTATTATAGCAAAAATCAAAAAATATTGCTTTTTTTTCAAAATTGTCGCTCTATTTTTGTTTATAGCGCAAAAAATAAAAACCGCCGAGGTGATCAAATACCACCAAAAGAAAGCTCTATTTGTGCGAAAAAAAGGACGTCAATTTTGTTTGGGAGCCACGTCGCACGACCGCGCAATTGTCATTCAAAGCGTGACAGTGCTGAAAGCTGAAATTTCGCCTGGGCAGGAAGGGGGTATATGTGCCCAGTAAGGAAGGGGTTAAGCAAAAGTCTAACGCATGTCACAAAACTGGCAAGATTAAAGCTTAATTCCAGGAATTCAGCTCCTTTGTAAAAAGTAAAGGCACATTTTTGAATTAGGTTCAACGAGGTGCATGTCACCTCCTGGACTGATCCCTAATATTTACATCTGAGAAGCATATGGCTCTGCCAAGGAAATTCTCTGGGCTGTGAAAGGAGAAATGCACACAAAGAAGCTATACTCAACCCTGCCCTTGGCTGCCCATTCATAGAAGTATTTTGTGAATGTGTTCACATAATACAAAGGCTTCTGTGAATGGGCAGGAGGAGCGGAGGCGAGGGGCAGGCATAGCAGTTGCAGTGACTCTACTGTTAAAGTGTTACTAAACCCACAATAGTAAAATCTGTCTGTATATGCAGAATAGCATGCTTGTTATACTCACTGCTGAACTTAAGGGGTTAACCCTCTGTATTGTGTAAAAAGGCTGTTTGATCCTGTCCTGCAGGGTCACTCTTCGCAAGGCCAAATAAGATACAGTCAGAGTAGTCCTGCTGCACATGCTCAGTTTGGTCTCTTTTGCTGGAGAGAACATTTCCTGGTTGATCAGAGCTACTCAAGTCATGTGATATTGACATCACACATGTGGGCGTGTGTACAGATCCTAAATGACAGCCCAGTCCCTCCCTCCTCCTCCATGCCCAGTAACTAAAATAGAACACAGTGGGTGGGATGTCACATCTTGATTGATGGATGATTCACCTCCCATAACATCATGAGGTCACAGGCTAGAGTGGAAATCTCCTCCTACCTGAACACTCTGCACTTGGGCAGACCCTGCAGTTAATCACGTGACCGTTGTATACAGATCAGCCAAAAAAGTATATAATTACAGTATTTAATGTAAAAAGAAGATTTATAAGCTGTGGGCACGGTGGGGGGACGGATGAACTATTTTCATATTACTGGGTTTAGTAATTCTGTGGTGTTGAGTTAGACTGTCAGAAGTGAGTCATGCAGATAGCACAAAGAGGAGAGATCATAGAGGACCCTCACTGTGACGGACCCCCATACTCCGGAGGAGTATGTCCGCCATACGACCTTCCCTTGCATAGTACCAGCACGAGCCAAGATCCCTCAGCTCACCCAGTCACTTGTGGAGGCAGCAGTGTAGGGTGAACAAAAGCATACATCTTTATTGAAGAACAGACACAAGTATATATCTCTGGAGACAATCCCCCCTTCTTATTGGCATAGAGACACAGGGTGGGATAAACTTTACATCCAATTACATCAGGCACAGGTACATTCAAACTTATCAACACATCTACAAACAAAATCTGGGTATGCAGCCAACAACTAGATACTGAAACTTTTAGGCCACTTTCACACTTGTGCAACTTGTCCTGTGACTTGGGACTGGAAAGTCGCATGACAAGCAGGGATGAGCCGAACACCCCCCTGTTCGGTTCGCACCAGAACCTGCGAACAGACAAAATGTTCGTGTGAACTTTAGAACCCTATTAAATACAATGGACTCGAACGTTCGAAATCTAAAGTGCTAATTATAAAGGCTTATATGCAAGTTGTTGTCCTAAAAAGTGTTTGGGGACCCGGGTCCTGCCCCAGGGGACATGTATCAATGCAAAAAGAAGTTTTAAAAACTGCAGTTTTTTCGGGAGCAGTGATTTTAATAATGCTTAAAATTAAAAAATAAAAGTGAAATATTCCTTTAAATTTCGTACCTGGGGGGTGTGTATGATATGCATGTGAAGTGGCGCATGTTTCCCGTGCTTAGAACTGTCCCTGCACAAAGTGTCATTTTTGAAGGAAAAAAAGTCATTTAAAACTGACTCGCGGCTATTAATGAATTGTCGGCTCCCGGCAATACATACAAAAGTCATGGATAAAAAAAAAAAAAAAAAGCTTGGGGGTCCCCCAGAATTCAATTACCAGGCCCTTCAGGTCTGGAATGGATATTAAGGGGAACCCCGCCGCAAATTAAAAAAAAAATGGCGTGGGGTTCCCCCAAATATCCATTCCAGGCCCTTCAGATCTGGCATGGATTTTAAGGGGAACTCCACCCCAAATTTAAAAAAAAATGGCGTGGAGTCCCCCCAAAAATCCATACCAGACCCTTATCCTAGCACGCAACCTGGCCGGCCACAGGGGAAAAGGGGGGGACGAGAGCGCCCCCCCTCCCTCCTGAACCGTACCAGGCCACATGCCCTCAGAGATGTTTTTTTTTACATTTTTTTACGCTTTCTTAGTGAAATGGTATGGGTACAATGTACCCCTTACGAATTCACATAGGGGGGGGCGGGATCTGGGGGTCCCCTTTGTTAAAGGGGTCTACCAGATTCCGATAAGCCCCCCGCCCGCAGACCCCCACAACCACCGGGCAAGGGTTGTGGGGATGAGGCCCTTGTCCCCATCAACATGGGGACATCCTCCCCATGTTGAGGGCATGTGGCCTGGTACAGTTCAGGAGGGAGGGGGGCCGCTCTCGTACCCCCCTTTTCCCCTGCGGCCGGCCAGGTTGCGTGCTCAGATAAGGGTCTGGTATGGATTTTTGGGGGGACTCCACACCATTTTTTTTTAAATTTGGGGTGGAGTTCCCCTTAAAATCCATGCCAGATCTGAAGGGCCTGGTATGGATATTTATTTTTTTATCAATGACTTTTGTATGTATTGATAAAAGCCGACAATTCATTATTAGCCGCGAGTGAGTTTTAAATGACTTTTTTTCCTTCAAAAATGAAATTTTTTGCAGGGACAGTTCTAAGCACGGGAAACATGCGCCACTTTACATGCATATCATACACACCCCCCAGGTACGAAATTTAAAGGAATATTTCACTTTTATTGTTTCACTTTAAGCATTATTAAAATCATTGCTCCCGAAAAAACGGCCGTTTTAAAAAAAAAATTTGCATTGATACATGTCCCCTGGGGCAGGACCCGGGTCCCCAAACACTTTTTAGGAGAATAACTTGCATATAAGCCTTTATAATTAGTACTTTAGATTTCTCCCATAGACTTTTCAAATTTGCCGCGAACACCCCAATTTGTTCGCTGTTCGGCGAACGGGCGAACAGGCAATGTTCGAGTCGAACATGAGTTCGACTCAAACTCGAAGCTCATCCCTAATGACAAGTCATACCCCATGATTTCCAATGAGTACCATTCAAATCTGTGCGACTTCAAGTTGCACCGACTTCAAAGTAGTCCCTGTACTACTGTGGTCCGACTTTGATGCGAGTTGGAATCCATAGACCTCAAGTTTACACATGCATTCCCTGAAATTGTGGTAAAATCGCGGCAAAATTTTGCATCTTTCAAGTCACGGCAGTGTGAAAGGGGCCTTAGCCTTTCAACAACTATTTAAAACAGTAACTGGGCATGCAGATCACTTCTTACATGGAGAGACCTGTTAAAGGAGCTTCTCCTCTCCTATGACTTGGGCATGCGTGCCTGCACACCGTTCAAATGTCCAATGTCAGTGTTCTAATCATAGTGTAGAAAACCTGGCTGGTTCAGGAGTTAAATGAAATGCTGAGTCCAGTGTGGTTGTACCGGGAGTATGGTTAGATCAGACCAGACTGAGCTTCTCAGGTCGCCCTGTGCCATTAATAGACACAGGGTAACTTACACATAGAAGGCGCAGGGGAGCTGAACCAGGAGTTTCCTGACCCCTCTAAGGTAAGCTGGGTTCCACGGGCCCCTCGCCCAAACTGACTCCCGTCACACACACTATGAACTTCGGATTGAGTATAGTACACACTATAGAGGCATATGCTTTATTCATTTTTCATTTCAGAGGTTTACAAACACTTTAAAACAGTAGTAAAGTCTCCTGGAGAGAACAAAAAAGTGCCCCCCTGCAGGTCTAAGTCATAATGTATTAGTATGCCCTGCATACTAATACATTATGAGAGACTTACAGTACCTACATACAGAGCCCTCTAGCGCTGGGCGGTCACGGCTGCCCCGATTCCCCAGCAGCTTACATGTAAGCCTGGTCTTCTTTCCGGGTTCTGAATCTTTGGCCGCTTGATTGGCCGGTCTGCGCACGCGAGTCACTTTGCCACAGCATGCAGAGCGTGCCATTAATGCCATCTGAGCTACACATGTGCGGTCCAGATCGCATTACTGCTGATAGGCAGAGGGCAGATTTATGGCAGAAGAAACCTCTAGGGTCTCTTCTGTTATGAAAACCCGGCCTATGAGTGGATTTTGGCATGCGGGCATGTAATACTACTTTAAGTTAGAGGTGTGTCTATACTGTAGGTTATGGTGGTGCCAATTTTGGTGTTAAGAAAAACAGATAAGGGTCACTTGAGGGGGGGGGGGAGAATATATTTATATGCCAGGATTTATAGAATGGGGAACAATATTATGTATTCAGTAGACATGTGCAATTAGTTTCGTTCCGAGTTCCTTTTTTAACTTATTTCGACAAATTTGTTAATTCGGAAATATATGATTTAGCGAAAACCCGTTTAACAAATCTTTCCGAATATTCGTAAGTTTAAATATTCTTAAATTCATAAATTCAAGAATTTATAATTTCGAGAATTCATAAATTCGTAAATTTGTAAATTTGTAAATTCGAGAATTCGAAAATTCGTAAACTGGAAAATTCATAAATTTGAAAATTCGTAAATTCAAGAATTTGTAAATTCGTAAACTCGAAAACTCTGAAATTCGACAATTCGTAAATTAGAGAATTCGTAAATTCAAACTAATAATTACTAACTATTAAATTATAGGTAATGGAATTTCCTTACAAATTTGTTAGTGAATGTAACAAATACGAATTTATCCGAAGTTACAAATTATCCGAAATAACGAATGCCACATCTAAACGAATGGAATATTATTTATAATAAATAATAATAATAATAATAAAAACGTTTTATTATTATTATTATTTATTATTAATTTGTTCCGTTACATTTGTTTAGATGCAGCATTCATTATTTTGGATAATTCGTAACTTTGGATAAATTCGTATTTGTTATGTTCACTAATGCCTTGTACACACAAGTGGAATTTCCAACAGAAAAAGTCAGACGGAAGCTTTTCATCGGATATTCCGTCCGTGTGTATGCCCCATCGGACTTTTTCCATCGGAATTTCCGTTCGTCTGGATGCAATTCTCGGAAAAAAAACACGCATTCTCGGAAACAATTTGACGCATGCTCGGAAGCATAGAACGTAATTTTCTTGGCTCGTCGTAGTGTTTTACGTCACCGCGTTCTTGACGGTCGGATTTTAGTGTGACCGTGTATGCAAGACAGCTGAATTCCGTCGGAAAAACCCGTTGGAGTTTATTTCGACGGAAAAAACGTTTGTGTGTACAAGGCATAACAGCCAAATTTAAAAGGAAATTCCAATACCTATAATTTAATAGTTAGTTATTATTAGTTAGTTAGTTAGTTAGTTAGTTAGTTATTCTTTCGAATTTTTGGATTTTCTTTCTTATTTTTGGATTTTCGAATTTACAAGTTTACAAATTTGCAAATTTACGAATTGCGATCATAACGAATGACCCGAAAAAAGTAAAAACAAAGGAATGAAACAAAAATGAAAACAAACAAATTTTCGGTAGTGCACATGTCTAGTATCCAGACTGCATTAAGGAGAATGCCATTTCCTTATGCCACACTTAAAATGCACATCAGCAGTATGCTCTTGTAATGAAAGATGTTTGAAAGCAGTCTACTCTTATCTCCCTTAATGGCACTTCATTCATAATTAACATGTATTACATGAATGATTCTTAGTTGTGGTTTGTGGAGATTTATACTTAATGTGAACTTTGTTACAAGATTATGTGACCACAATGATGGAGGTTTTAATACACAGGATTTTGATAATAAATTGTGACTTTTATAAAGAGACATCATTTGGTGCTTAAAAGATCGAATTCAGGGGCCCTTTAGAGAATAGGTCTTGATATAGTGGGGTACTCTTGGGAGTATTAAGACAAATCTGTCTATGTTAACTAAATGTGGTTGGGAATATGGGTTTTTCTTTATTGTATTTTAATGCAGCCATTAAGTGTTATTAAAGCTGAATTGTAGGTATGGTTTTAATTGCATAGCATAGCTTGGACCAATATTAACCACTTCAGGTCACGTATATATATATATATATATATATATATATATATATATATATACGTGATCTGACACTTCTGGATAGGGGCAAGCATGCGCCCCGCCAGCGGCTCCCTCCTGCTTCAAACCACACTGCAAAAGCTGATCGTTGGGTGCATGGTACCCGGTGTCCTCTGGCACCTGCCAATCGTTAGAACAGTGATCTACCTATGTACCCAATTGAGTTTACTACATGTTTATTGTATCAACACTATACAAAACACGCCAGCACAAACCCTACTTACCCTACAATTCCCATGAACTCCCAAAAGAACCCCCTCCTAAGCTAACCCAAACACCTCGCCCCTGATGGGGCAACAATGCACCACCCCTTGTAACCAAGCGAGGGCATGGGGGATGTAGTCCCTACAGGGAGCTGAGCCCACCCTCTCTAATACGAACATCCCCCTAAAAATAGCTCTAAACCAACCAGCCAGAGATTGTGTTGGGGGTTAATAAGTTGTGCATTCCATCTGGGCCAATGTACTCTTATTCCCTTATGAGGCAGTGCATCGTACGCCCATTTTGGCTTTAAGTTGGAGCACTGCATCCATGGGAACGGGTCCAACACTTTTTGGTGACCAGTGACACCAATACAGTGATCAGTGCTATAAAAATGCACCGATCACTGTATAAATGGCACTGGCAGGAAAGGGGTTAACACTAGGGTGCGATCAAGGGTTAGGGGTTCCCTGGAAGGTGTTTCTAACTGTCAGGGGGATGGACTGACTGGGAGTAGAGAGACATTGCTGTTCCTGACCACTAGGAACAGCTGATCTCTCTCCCCCCCCTGTCAGAACGGAGATCCACCTTGTCTATGTAGGCAGATCCCCGTTCTGCCTCTCTTCACTGCGATCGGGGGTGGCCAGCTGACATCAAGTCCACCAGACCCCTGGGTGAGCTCCTACATGCACAGACCAACATACAGGTACAACGGTTTGCGCAGCCAAGCTGCCATCAGCATATATACTGTTGGCAAGTGGTTAATATACACTTTTTGGGATTTCTTTTACAAAAAAATATGTAGAAGAAATTCGATTTTTTTTTTTTTTTTTTGAATGGATAGGTTTTATGAAGTAAAATATTTTGTTTTGTTCTCAAAATTGACGGACTTTTTTTGTTTATAGTACAAAAAAAAACGCAGAGGTGATCATATACCACCAAAAGAAAGCTCTATTTGTGGGGAAAAAGGACATCAATTTTATTTGTGTACAGATGTGTTGATAAACAATGTTCAGAAAGGAGCAATCAATGCATAATCCAATTATTCCACGAGTACACCAGATAAATGAGCCTCATACCGGATCCTGTGGACCATCATATAATAAGGTCAAATGCGCATGTTAAAACGGAGGTCCACCCTAAAAACTATTTTTACATTAGCAGTCTCCTTGAAACCTATTAAAAAAACATTTGGAGAAAAAAAAAATTTTTTACTTACCCTGTTGCTAGGCAGTCGTCCTAATCTGCCACTTCCTAAACCGCGGAGCTCCTAGTTCACTTCCTTGTGCTCCTGGGAATTGATGATTTCCCCCCTCGCTGTCTTCTGCGACCTGTGTGTGTCCCAGAAGACAGCCGGCCATTCACAAAGCACTGCGCGAATCGCCCATGCGCAGTAGGAGACGGGCAGTGAAGCCGCAAGGCTCCACTGCCTGTTTCCCTTAGTTAGAATGGCGGAGCTGGCATCCGATCCGATGGATGGAATGGCCTTGGGGGGCCGACATCGCGGGCTCCCTGGACAAGTAAGTGTCCTTATTAAAAGTCAGCAGCTACAGTGTTTGTAGCTGCTGACTTTTAAAGAAAAATTGTGGGTGGAACACTGCTTTAAATTCCTTAACATGGGAAGACTCCAAACACCAGGTATGTGTTCAGTCAGTGTTGATTCATCAGCATAATGAAAAATAAAGTGCATATTCACCCATAGAGTAATTCTTAAAGATCATTTATTTAAGTAATAATAACTTATAAGCGGAACCACACTACTTAAAGGGCGAAATGCTAAAAAACTTGCATAAAGCAATAAAATCAAGTATAACTGCTCTCCCATAGACAGCAAGCTGTGTGGCTGCACCGGACTCTCTCAAACATTGGTATACTTACCTGCTCTGTGCAATGGTTTTGCACAGAGCAGCCCTGATCTTCTTCTTCTGGGGTCCCCCGCCAGCGCTTCAAGCTCCTCCTCTTTATCAGGTGCCCCCACCTTATGGCTTTAGAACCACTTTAAGACCTACTGTTAGCTGGAATACAGAGGTAAATCAGTGCTGTGTAGAGTGGGGCATGTATGTGATGGGAAACGGTCATAAATGGGACAATTTTCCACACAGTGCTATATGTCCACAAGAAGATTCCACGGCTGAAAGCTAAATGTAAACAAAGGGATCGGGGATACTGGTAATGCCACTACACAAAAATGGCAATATTTGGGAAATGACTTAGGGCATCATTCACCTTTACCAGAAAATTTCCTGTGCAGATAATGGATGTCTGTAGCTAAAAACAAGCTGTGCAGCTTTGACCAAAATTGAATAATGCCCTTGCTATCGGTGTAGGCCATTTAAGTACCTCATGAAGCCTGACTGGAAAACCTCCAGGACATTGCTAGGGCTGTTGCTAAGTGAGGCCTAGCTGTTATGCCTCGTACACACGTCCGGTTTTCCCGTCGGGAAAACTGCCATGACAGCTTTTGGCCGGGAAAACCGGCCGTGTGTATGCTCCATCGCAGTTTTCTCGACGAGAAAAAAAGAGAACTTTTTCCCGCCGGAATTCCCGGCAGTCTTTTTCCCGTCGTGAAAACCGTTGTGTGTATGCTTTCCCAAAGGGAAAAAAAACGCGAATGCTCGTAAACAATTTGACGCATGCGCGGAAGCATAGAACGTCATTTTGTCGGCTCGTCGTAGTCTTTTACGTCACTGTGTTTTTGGCAGTCAAAAGTTCAAGGCAGGCTTGAGAGGAATCCCGTCGGGAAAAGCGTTGGGTTTTTTCCTGCCGGAAAAACCGGTCGTGTGTACGAGGCATTACTGTTCACCTTCACCATCACATGTGCCTTGAGCTCTGAGCTCCATGTTTGAGAGCTCACTCCTGTGATGGTGCAGGTGAACAGTGAACAGGCCCCTTTCACACTGAGGAGTTTTTCAGGCGTTTTAGCGCTAAAAATAGCACCCAAATACCGCCTGAAAAACTCCTGCCCCTGCAGTCTCAACGTGAAAGCCAGAGTGCTTTCACACTGAGGCGATGCGCTGGCAGGGACGAGAAAAAAAGTCCTGCTAGCCGCATCTTTGAGGCGGTGAAGGAGCGGTGTGTATACAGCTCCTTTACCGCTTCTGCCCATTGAAATCAATGGGACAGCGCGGCTATACCGCCCGCAAACCACTGCTGTAGCACCCAGGTAGCGGCAAATATGATGGTATAGCGCCGCTAAAAATAGTGGCGCTATACCGTCAGCGCAACTCCCGCCCCAGTGTGAAAGGGGCCTAACAGTTGGGTCTCTCTTAGCAATGCCCTGTGAGTTTTCCAGTTAGGCTTCATGAAATATGTAAATGGACTACACCTATAGCAAGAGCATTATTCAACTTTAGCCAAAGTTGCACAGTTTCTTTTTATCTACAGATGCCTCTTATTTGCATAGGCAGTTTTTTGGTTAAAGTGGATGTAAACTCTCCATACACCCAGTGAAGTGAACAGCCTCAGATGATACACAGGGATACAGCCAAGATAGCTAAAATTGCTGATTGGAGGAAAGGCACACGCCCCCTCTCATCATAGGCAGAGACTCTCAGAGGTGTTTTGTAACAGGTCCAGCTCCCTGCTAATCTTTTTATAGCAATCTCCCCGGACAGAAATTTCAGGCTGCTTTTATCTGACGTGTCCGAGAATTTGTCAGGAGTTATAAAGCTGATAACAGAGGAACGGTTCAGTAGAGAGCTCTGGGACTTAGCTCTTTGAAGAGAGATAACAAAATACTGCAGATATATGTGCCCAGCTCAAATTTCATGAATTGGGTTTACTTCCACTTTAAGGTAACCTAATCCTTTAAGTCACAGACGAAACAGACCTGATGAAGAACTAGCATCCACATCCACAGCACTTGTTGGGTGGGCAGAACCTGAATGAGAACTGAAAGACTAGTTCCTTGTCAGGTCCACATTGCTTTTGACTGGCAGTATGTGGATTCCATAGCTTTTCTGTTAATTAAAAACATAGTGAACCTCCGAGCCAGGGTATGCCCAATTGGCGTTGTTTTGTAATAAAACCTTTTTTGAATATAATAAATACTTTAATCCGCCTAGCGGTATTCCCAAGTCTGGCTCGGGGTAAGATTTCAGTACCTAAAGCGGTAACCCCGAGCCAGACTCAGGATCGCATCGCAGGATACAGGGGAAGTTACTTACCTTGTCCCTGGATCCTGCAATGTGTCCCCGCAGTGTGTGCGAGCTGTCATATCGCTCGATCCACACTGCTGAGTGCCGCCGAGCTCCGTTCCCTGTGACGTTGCGGCGCACGGGGGCGGAGTTCGGCGCCAAATTCAAAAAGTGAAACACACAATACACATACAGTTTACTGTAATCTTACAGAATACAGTACTGTATCAAATAATAACACATCCTCTTTGTCCCTAGTGGGCTGTCCAGTGTCCTGCATGCACTTTTATAGTATAAAAACTGTTCTTTCTGCCTGGAAACTGGAGATTGTCCATAGCAACCATAAAGTGTCCGTTTACATCAAAAGTGGTTTTAGATCAGCTAGAAAACAGCGATAATAAATTAGAATCACTCGCAGAATTGAGCGATAGCGATTTGTGGGGAAATTCTTAATCGAACAATAAAGCCCTGTACACACGATCAGTTTGACTGATGAAAACCGTCCGATGGATTGTTTTCATCAGACAAACCGATTGTGTATGGGACCCATCAGTTTTTTTTCCATCGGTTTTAAAAAATAGAACATGTTTTAAAATTATCTGATGGATAAAAAACTGATGGCAATTTTCAATCTTCTGTGGGGAAATCCATCAGATAAAAAACCCAAGCATGCCCAGAATCAAGTCGACACATGCTCAGTAGCATTGAATTTCATTTTTCTCAGCTCATCGGAGTGTTTTACGTCACCACGTTTGGAACGGTCGGTTTTTTGACTGATGGTGTGTAGGCAAGACTGATGGAAAACAGTTTCATCGGATTTCTGATGGACAAATCCATCAGACGAAAATCCATAGGATATCTGATCGTGTGTACAGGGCTTAAATCTGCAACTGAGCAAATTTCAATGTTTTTGATTTGATTATGTAGCGGCCTCCACTCTCTCCTCTCTAATCTTCTTGCTCTGGCTCTCGTCTAGGGGTACTCTGAAGGAGAGAGTGCGAGGTCACCACGCCAAGTCCCCCTGCAGAGTATGCGCAGTGAGAGACAATCCTCTTTTACCTTCGGGTCGGTGTTCTGCATCTGGAGACCTCCTCCTGGTTTTCTCGAACAGTGTCTGCCAGTAAATGAGCCCCACACCACTAAAGTCCAACACTCCTTTATTCTTTCCGATAACAGACTAATGCACAGACAGTTGGACTCCCTCAACGGACAGAACAGACAGGGGGGGTGTGGATGCGAGTAGGCCCAGGCACAATGAACCCTCCACTTTCCTTCCTGAAAGTGGGTTGCGGTCTCCGAGCGAGGGTGGATTTCCTTCCAGGCGGTCTCCGATGGAAGGCTCACCTGTCACTGGCAATATGCTGCACCAGGTCTTTAAGCAAGTATCTCCCACCGGTCCATTACACCCTCCGGATTCAGGTACCCACTCCCGGGGTCCCCTAGGATCTCCTTCCCTCGTGGAACTCAGTGTTGGGCACTGAGCTCCAGACCTCCATCCGAGTACCTCACCTCAGGCTAAAGGTGCCTGGGATGGAACACGACCTCCGAACATCCTCTAGGCCTAGGCCGCCTAGAGGACCGACACGAACCACCGCCCACAGGCTGAAGGTGCCCGGGACTCGACCCCGTGACAAAGATGGCCGGCCCCTTTATACCTTCTCCCAGCAAGCACGGTGGGTTCCCCGCCCCACCATACCACTGCCGAGGGAGGACAAAAAGGGAGCACGGCACACAGCAATAGTTCAACCCCAGCCCAAGGCGACAGCGCCACCCGCTGGGCTGCAGGGAACTGCACATCACTGGTGTCTCTGCCAGTTTTAAATACACAGAAAAGTGTATACCCGCTACAATTACATTATTGAATCATTTTTATTATAATTACATAACTATTTGTTATAATTATTTATAGTTATTTATTATATTATAATTTATGATTTTGTTTTTTTAACTTTATCATACCCGGGATGTCTACTAGACTCTGGTTTGGACAGATTTAAGTGAGTTATTCCTAAGAATTACAGGCCTACAATATAAAATGACAAATTTCCATGCAAAATAATGGTACCGCTTTCAGCACCTAAAATCTGACAGAATCATACCGCCAGGGAGGTTAAATAAAAAATAAATAAAAAACATGGTGAGCCTGATGAAAAACCAGTTCCATATCAGTCTCCATCCAGCTCACTACAAAACGCCTCGGCCATGAGCCTGTCAGGCTGATTAGCGCAGTGGCCGGGGAGAGAGTGCACAGGTGAAGTAGTGTCCAAAACGGATAGTACAACTTCCGTGCCGCCCTCTTCCTTCTGACAGGTACATGAACTTGGCATTAACACCAAAAGTTCCAATGTGGTGGCCCAATAGAGTTCTAAAAGTAGTCTACGACACTCTTTATGAGTTCCCCCCTACATGTTTCACATCCATCACAAATAAAAGGTTTATTCCTTGGGTTTTTTAGCGGGTGGAGTCATGAAAATCATCTGTATATGCCCTGTGGCCAACCATTCATCCAGAAATGCTTGTTTATAGCACAGTTTATTTCATACTGCATACAGCTCGTTGGCCATCATCATTGCGAAGCAATGGTTGTATGGAGGTGGGCAAAATAGCAACAGCCATCCAGATGATCAGGGGTTCTTAAAAATTGAGCATTCTGTTCTAAGAGAAGTTCTACTTTAAGATATGAGCATTTAACTCAGCACCGGGCTGTTACCCTGCAGCCCTGATGAAACACCCACATTATCCCAGTCCAGACACATTACATCTGTTGTCATTCTCCCTGCACTACCTCCTGCTGCTCCTGATATTTCCCACTTTAAAACTTTGGCAGGTTTATGATTAATGTTCTGCGTCTTGTGAAATAATTATAATTTATGTGAAATATCAAACAGGGATATCATGCATTATTCCAGAAATTAACTTTTATTTGCATGTTCTACTTCGCTAAGTCTGGCTTCTTTTTACGAAGGACAACACGGGAAAAGACAAGCTGTGATGCTGTTAAAGAAGCAGAGCCTTGTAATTAAACTGTCATCAGGACTTGTTTTGTTTTACGCCACAGAGCAGCTCTCTATGTGATCTGGATCCGGTGTTTATACTGAATATTATCCAAAACTGAGGAATTACCCCTTTTAAAGGGATATTCCTTAGGCCTGCACCAGAAGGGATGTGCAAAGACTGACCAGTAAGTGCCAAGCCTCAGCTATGGGTAGGACAGACCTTAACCATTTAAGAACCAGAAAGATTTGCCCCCTTAATGACCAGGCCCTTTTTTGCGATACGGCACTGCGTTGCTTTAACTGACAATTGCACGGTCGTGCGACGTTGTACCCAAACAAAATAGAGCTTTCTTTTGGTGGTATTTGATCACCTCTGTGGTTTTTATTTTTTGTGCTATAAGCAAACAAAGAGCAAACATTTTGAAACATTTTTTTTTTTTTTTACTTTTTGCTATAATACATATCCCCCAATTTTTTTTTTTACTTTTTGCTATAATACATTTCCAAAAAAGTAAATATAAAAAACACATTTATTCATCAGTTTAGGCCAATATATATTCTTCTACATATTTTTGGTAAAAAAAAAAATTGCAATAGGCGTATATTGATTGGTTTGCGCAAAAGTTATTGCGTCTACAAACTATGGGATAGATTTAGGGACTTTTATTTTTTTTATTGTTTTTACTAGTGTAGCGCTTACCACCCTCTCCTCCTTGTCTTTGGCTCCTCGCAGGAAGAAAGGGCACACCCAGCTCTATGTGCCCGTACCCTCCTGTGTGAGAAGGTTAAGCGGTGTTGTGATGGGTCTCCGTGGCCAGATTCTCCCACAGAATGGTTCTTATCTCTATAACCAATAAGACAAGTCTCTATTTCCCCCAATGACTTCACTGTCCACACCAGCTGTAACTCCAACATAGAGTTTATTTTTCTTATACGACAGTCTCTGATAGAAAAGGTTGGAGAAAGATCAGGACAGCATAAGGTGTGGGAAAGGTCCAGGCACAAACGTAATACACTTCACTGCTTGGCTTCTCAAGCAGACTTAGCCCATTTGGATAGTCTCCCTAGATAGGGACTAGCAGCCAAAAATGGTACTCGAACTAACCGCACAATCACTACACAAACTGGTACGCCGGATCTCTGCCACAGACCCGGTGAACTTGGTCTCTGCCACAGACCTGGTGAACTTGAGTTTCAAAGCTTGGCCTCTTTGTAAGGAGAAAACATCCCTCCAGAGAGTTACCGGGCCCCTTCCTTCACTGTGACTTCTCACCAGTCCCTCGGAACGGTCCTCCCCGGCCTCCTCGTCTGAAATGCGGGTCCCCTCGCAAGGCGGCACCCTGAGATTCCTCGATCCTTGATGGGCCCCAGCCGGAGGTGCTGGGCCCAAGGCCTTTAGTTGCAGCCCCAGGGCTAAAGGTGCCTGGTGAATGAATTACCGACCTCCGCCCGTGGGCCAAACGTGCCCAGGGCGACAGGAACACACACTCCTTGGGAGTAGGACTCCCGACGACCGACCCCCCTGAACAGGCAGTGTCTGCCCCTTTTATATCCTCTCGAAGCATACACAGCAGGCCGACCACTCCCACTGTATAGCTGCCGAGAGGGGACACACAAGGCACAGCACTGTATTGGCAGTTCAACCCTGGCCCACTATGGCAGCGCCACCTGCAGGCCACAGGTACACAGATACTCTTCCTGTAGACAAAAATGGTTGACAATGTCCTAACAATTTAGGTGTTTGAGCATAACTACCACTCAAACACTACCCCTAAATTGAGGACCGCGCTACACTAGTAATGGCGGTGATCTGAGATTTTTAGCGGGACTGCGACATTACGGCCAACAAATTTGACCCCAAATGTCACTTTTTGGGGACCAGTGACATTATTACATTGATCAGTGCTATAAAAATGCACTGATCAATGTAAAAATTATGTCCAAAGTTGCATGGCAAGTCGCACAATTATGAATGGAGCCTTACACTCTCAGATCCCACCCTGTGCAGAGATTTTCCTACTTTGGCACACCAAGCTCAGCACCCGCAGACTGACAGTGATGATCAGTGGAGCAGGTTAACCACACGGTTAACCCTTGACACAATACTGTAACTGCCGCTACATGATTTAACAGAAACACTTATTGATCACAACAAAACCTCCCAACATTTTGGGATGGGAATAAAGGACACCTATTAACAAAAGTATGTAGGTATAAGACACACCCCCTTAAAGGAGAATTATACCAAAAAAATGATTAGGTAAACCAACAAGCGGTTTTTTTACCACTATTTTTCCTTTATATTGGCTTTTGAAATTTACAAATGCAGCAATTTAGAAACTGGATGAAAGGTTTAGCACTGGGAAACACTTTTTGAAAGAGAAAAAGTGCATTTTATATACAACTATATAGATCAGACCAAAATGAGGGACAAACAAGGAGGAAAAAAGGGGACAATGCCTCAAAATCAGGGACAGTTGGGAGCTGTAGATTTTGTAGAACCAATGATGAATCATCCAATTAACCTTGTAAAGAGCTTATTTATTACCAGCCAACAGTGAGCTACATGTGAGCCTTTTTTTAGTTTCACTTCATAACTTCCTACTTCCTGTTCCCACCCATAAGTCTTCAGACCTCAATGTAAATCTGCATCACATACATATTCTACATCTTTCACCTTTTAAAGAAAAGATATTCATATTAAATAAGGTGACCAGATTTTTAAAATGAAATCCGGGGACATTATTATTTTTTTACTAGTAATAGCAGCAATCAGCGACTCTTTGCCCGTCGCCGCCGCCGCCCGCCTCACAGCCTGTCAAGTTTTACTCTCCAGGCCCTGGCTACAACTGGGTGGGGAGCAGAGGAAGATCACTCCGCCAGGGAAGGCAAGGAGATAAGCAGGCAGGAGGCTGGCCGGGACTTGAGCCAAGGCAGAAGAACATGCGGGCCGAGCTGAATGGGCATTCCCCCGAAACTGAAGAAATATTCCCTCCGCTCTGACCAGCACATGATCATCAGAAAGGGGCACAGATAATGGAAACAAATACACCCCCTAAGCTAGTAGGAGCTGCAGAGCGGGGGTGTGTAATTCAGATTATTTTTAATTCTGCACTGACTGTCTTTGAAATTGCCCCAGCCCCTTTTCAAATCCAATCCGGGGACAAAACTGGGGACAGACTTGGTCCAGGGACAGTGTCCTCAATCCGGGGACTGTCCCCTGAAACCGGGGATGCCTGGTCACCCTAATATATAACTAAATTGCAATATAAAACAAAATGCTGAGTAAAAGTCAGTGTGTGATTAAGTCTTGGAACTTAAGATTGGGTTTGCAGATCGTGTAGCAACTTGTGGGGCTTGCGAGTCTGGAATCTTTTGCCTGTCGCCATCATATTTTTGTTGTGGTGGTGTGTTACATCCATTTTTGGAAGTGTCAGTTGGCACAGCAGCAGATGGCTGTGCTTGGGATCCTGAAGTGATCATAGGCACATGGGCAGCAGCAGTACAGTATGATTCATGTACCTGCAGGAGGTGACGGTGGTTCCTTACATAGGTCTTACCTTCAGAATGGACAACATAGCTGTTTGGTTGGCAGGACAGTGTTTGTCAAACCCACGGATTGTCTCCATCCTTACCACCTGCCCAGGCTCCAGAGGAGAAAGGCGTCTGGCTGATTTGTCATGGCTTATCTTCCCCTTTTGCCTGAGTGTAAATAATGTAGCCTGAACATTAGTCTCAAATCTTGGCAGGAGCCAGGATGGGAACATAGGAATCAGAGTCCTAGTTCGTCGTGATAGTATACGTTGTGTTGTGTAATAATTGTAGATCCCACATACAATCCTGTCACATATCAGTTCAGCAGTCTCAGTGTGACCATATAGGTTTGGATTCCTTCAACAGGTTTCTGAGCCATCATGTTAAATGTATGTCTGTCTAATATCACATTATGTTGTGGTATCTCAACAAATTTCTTCATTAAGACATCAGAATCCTCTTTGTCCTCATTGTCTTGAAAATGATATGACTCATATTTATCTAGTGCATCTAAACCGGCAACATTGAGAAGAGTGTAAGCTTGTACTTTTTATTACTTGTCCTTGTGCTGCTTTGCTGCACACTTCCCATTCTCTTTTGAATTTCAGCCAGTTGTTAGCAATGTCATTATCAAAGATTAGGGGTTGTATGCCATGCTGATTTTGAGCCATGATGTTTCAGCGATCTCACTTCTGTCACCATGTGGATTTTGTAGAAGCAATGATGAATCGTCAGATGTACCTTGTAAAGAACTTCTTCTTGTTCCCACCCCCAGGTCCTCAGACCTCTATGTAAATCTGCAGCACATACATATTCTATAGGAGCTATGGTCACAACATCCACTGTTGCAATTCTAACCTTTTAAAAAAATGTCTGTATTACTCGCTACCACACCCAGACAGGAAATGTGTCCATTATTATAGAGAAGCTAAAATTCCTTAATTTCTGGTTAGAACATTTAGAGATTTAGCTTTTACAATTTTTAAATATAATTTTAATGAAAAGAAGAGAAAAGCACAAGCAGTGCAAGAAATTAGTTATAGAAAAGATATTACCAAACAGACATAAATGACAGTAAAATAAAAAATACTTAAAGTGGTTGAAAACCATTACATATACCCAGTTAAGTGACAGGCCTCAGGTGATACACAGATAAAACAAATCCTCCTACATAGGTTGTACCTGTCTATCTGCAGTCTTCTCTTCTCTACATCTGTTCAAAGTGGCCCCCGAGTGCCCCTAATGGATGCAATGCCACTGAGATAGATATATATATATATATATCTAACAGTCTCTGCCACAGACTTGGTGTAATCCTTCCCTGGGTTACCTTCTGAATAAAGAACACAGCTCTCAGTGCCAGGATCTTCCAGACGTTCCGGCAGCACTGTGAGGTAGATTATGTTTAGCAATCTTTGAGATCGGGCAAGCCTGGGCAAAGGTCTGGTACTTTCATATCCAGGCGGTATACAAGAAACTGCGGTCTTGTGTACCATGCGATTTGCAGACTGTTTTCCTGACCCATATGAACTGGTAACTTTGGGCAGGATTTCACTGGTAACAACCGGAGCTTCCACTCTGGGTGTTGTCTCCCCGGAGTCCATGGCCGTCAACTCCGAAAGACCTTGTACTGAGGCAACACCCTCCATGTTGCTCCACAACAACTCCTGAGACATGGACTCCAATACGGTTCCTGACGTGGACCTCCCAGGGACATCATCTCTCTCGGGGTCTGGTTACGATATTCTCTGGGGTGGACCTCTACCGCGGCCGCGGGAGGCCTTCACATATCCCACTTTCTTCTGTACAGGTGCAGCGAAGATCAGTGCAGCGACCGTAGACACAGTCGAAAAAACAGTGGAAGTAGCATCCGCTCGTAACCCTCTCACAGGGGGAATAGTAACATCCTCTTCTGGATTACTTACAGCAGATGCGGCGGGTATGGGCCGGACAATTTGGTTGAAGGCAGCAGCTTCTTCTGTCACGTTGCCCGTGACCCAGTCCACTTGGTAAGCGCGGGATGGCATGGTGGGTTGCTCCACAGAAAACAGGTACTACCCGCATCGTAAGCATCGAACAAAGGGTGCATAGCCAGTCCATCACACCTGTTACACAGCATACCCAGGGCCTCCACACCACCGATCGCGTAGAGCACGTACCGCCCATGCTGCTTCAGTCGGATACCAGTGTCCGTCAGCACGGTTCCCGGCATCATGGCACTTGCAGCGGTGCCCACAGGAAACATCCTGGGCTCAAAAGCAGACTGCAGCGATAGCACTGAAGACATGGTGGTGCTCCGTTTCTCTAAGTGCTGGACACACATGTAGCATCTCGCGCAGCAAACAAGCGGGAACTCCTCCCACTTGCTCTTCTTGGCACGTAGCTCGCGGGCTTTTCTTGTCCTTGACTCCATTCACGGCCCACGCGGCCAGAAAGTGATCGCAATTTCTTTCCCGTTTTAGCACAGTCCTTCTCCCTCTGTAGAATAGGTCCCCGAAAGAACAGTCTATTTTAGTTGCGAGAGGTAACGGCAAATCCCGGACTCGAGCCCCCACATGTAGCACTACCCCGTAACAGCTGATGGTTTAAATTTGGGCCTTGCACGTTACCTCACTGTTCTGTATGCTCGTCTCAGGGGTTCTCATTGAAGGGTTGTCCAGAAGAAGTTTGCACCAACACAAAGTCTCTTTCAAAGGTTTTATTGAATAAAGATTCCAACAGAGGGGGTTTAAGGCAGTGGCGGCTGGTGCTCAAAATTTTTGGGGGGGTGCAAACAAACTGAAAAAAAAAAATCAATTGTCGCCACTGTGCCTATTAAACGCAGCCACTGTGCCCAAACGCCACCAGTTTGCCCCCTCAAATACAGCCAGTTTGTTTCCATATACAGCCAGTTTGTCCCCATATACAGCCAGTGTGCCCCCATATATATATAACCAGTGTGCCCCCATATATACAGCCAGTGTGACCCCCATATACAGCCAGTGTGCCCCCATATACAGCCAGTGTGCTCCCATATACAACCAGTTTGTCCCCATATATAGCCAGTTTGTCCCCATATATAGCCAGTGTGCCCCCATATATATAGCCAGTGTGCCCCCATATATATAGCCAGTGTGCCCCCATATACAGCCAGTGTGCCCCCATATATATAGCCAGTGTGCCCCCATATACAGCCAGTTTGTCCCCATATATATAGCCAGTGTGCCCCCATATACAGCCAGTTTGTCCCCATATATATAGCCAGTGTACCCCCATATACAGCCAGTGTGCCCCCATATACAGCCAGTGTGCCCCCATATACAGCCAGTTTGTCCCCATATATATAGCCAGTGTGCCCCCATATACAGCCAGTTTGTCCCCATATATATAGCCAGTGTGCCCCCATATACAGCCAGTGTGCCCCCATATTCAGCCAGTTTGTCCCCCATATACAGCCAGTTCCCCCCATATTCAGCCAGTTTGTCCCCCATATACAGCCAGTTCCCCCAAATGCAGCCAGTTTGTCCCCCATATACAGCCAGTTCCCCCCAAATGCAGCCAGTTTGTCCCCCATATACAGCCAGTTCCCCCCAAATGCAGCCAGTTTGTCCCCCATATACAGCCAGTTCCCCCCATATTCAGCCAGTGTGTCCCCCATATACAGCCAGTTCCCCCCATATTCAGCCAGTTTGTCCCCCATATACAGCCAGTCCCCCCCCCCCAGCCCTGCACTTACCTTCCTCGGTCCGCGCCGTCCTCGATGTGTTCTCCCGCCCTCGATGTCGCTTCAGCCAATCAGGTTACCGGTAACCAGATCCGGTGAACCTGATTGGCTGAAACCTCCACAGTCTTCTCCAAGGAACGCACCCCCGTGCGTACCTGGGAGGAGTTTTTGGAAGTCGAATACAGCATGAGAGCTGTATTCGGAAAGCCTATTAGAGCCGCTGGCTCTGATAGACACTTCCAGAACACACCCACTGCCGGCCGCCGCTCTAATTCATATGGCCGGCGCTCACCAGGAGGCCGGCCATATGAATAGTGGGCAGCACGGCAGCGGTGACAATACACAGATTCATGCAATGCATGAATCTGTGTATTGTCTTTCAGTGGCGGTGCGGGACCGAGAGGGGGCGGCGCTCCGGCACCCTCTATGGACGCACCGCCACTGGTTGAAGGGATGGGGAGGACTCAGGTACCTTAGTTGCGTATCACAGGAATCTTCCTAGGTCCAGAGGAACAACTGTCTCCACGCTGGACTCAGCAAACACCGGATAGGCCCAATCTCACTGGCCTAGCAACCGATGCCTAGCTCGATCACATATAGTCTCTGCCACAGACTTGGTGAAAATAGAACAGTCTCTGCCACAGACTTGGTGAAAATAGAACAGTCTCTGCCACAGACTTGATGAAAATAGAACAGTCTCTGCCACAGACTTGGTGTAACCCTTCCCTGGGTTTCCTTCTGAGTAAAGAACACAGCTCTCAGTGCCAGGATCTTCCAGCCGTTCCGGCAGCACTGTGAGGTAGATTATGATCCGGATGCATCATCCAATTGAGTCCTCAATTGCTTGGTCCCTTCCAGCAGGTAAGGCGACACAGGATCATCCCCGGATCAGTGGGCCCCCAGTAACTCCTGGGCCCACATCTCAGCAACAGAGCCTCAGGCCAACGTGGCCCTGAGGCGTAAACTGCCAGCACCTCCCTGAGGCCATGAGGGCCCTCAGGTCGGGATCGAGCGGGTGGTGCCCACCACCAACGAACGACGACCCCACCAAATGGTGTCTATCTCTTAAGTATCCTCTCCCAGAATGCACAGCGGGTTGATCATGCCCCTGAGCCGCTTCTGAGAAAGAGATACCCAATGCATTCAGCCTGTTGCCTTTCCTATCCTGACCAGTGGTGACAGCGACACCCACTGTCAGGAGGAAAATCATGCAACCAGCTGAACTGAAACAGAGTACAATTTATAACACAATCCTTCTGAGCCAAACTATTGCTCAAACAACTATAATTTTAGCACATAGCGCCCACTCATTGGGAGCAGGGTGCTATATATATATATATATATATATATATATATATATATATATATTATGTATATCTCGCTTAGGTGATTGAATGTGTTTTATTAGCCTGCTGGACCTTGTAATATAGGCGTGTTTTGTGTCTAATTGGTATCCTCCCCTGCATCACTGTAACCACTTTTTATTAAGGTAACTCTATCACAGCAGGAATTATGGAATATGAACCAGAGTTGGGCTTTAGCAGTTAAAAAAATAGGATATGCATTAATTCACTGTTAACGCCATTTACAACTGGGCTCATTAAGATTATTTTGCTGACTGCTAGAGGAGGGTTTTATGACACCTCTACATTCCATCTTCACTGCTAATATTCTTTCAAAGATGCTTCAAGCTGGTCTGTGGCTTATCAAATGTGTAACCTTCCCTGGCTGCTCACCACAGACATGAGATTTAAATCTGTCACTGATTTGCAAATATTAGAGAAATAAGGGTAACATTATGCTCAGTATGATAAGAAAGTTCCAGACGCTGATGAAGGAACAACACCCAATGGTATGGTATAGCCACAGCTAGACCGTGCTGCTGTCCAGGAGCATGGGATCAAAATGCTGGAAAACTGCAAATGGAAGTGACTGACAGCGCTCGGAAGCTGGACTGAGAACACATGACTGATGGCTTCAATAACCCACAAATACTGTCAAATAGGCTTGCTGGCAGTTTATTCAAATGGATGAAAAGAAAGTTCAAAACAGTACATGACTCATAAATTGTGAGGTTGCAACGTTACCACGCTTGCTGTGAAGCTGGCTCAGGCACTGATGGATCGCTCTATCAGACTGAGTGTATCCAGGGAAGGACGCTGACCACAGTGGCTGAAAACTGAACCGACTCCAAAATGTTTCGCGCCGGACCCGCCTGCGTGGATGGATAACGTCTCTGGAGCTGGACCGCAGTGACCAAAGGGAAAAGCGCTGTGGAGGGCATGAAGGAAAGCGTTGCTGGGATAATACGCGAGACAGGAGTGTCCAAGGAAGGAAGCAGCCTCAGGCGTCCCTGTTGCTGTGAATACCGATTTTGTGCGCATGCACTTTTTCAAATCATGGAAATAAAGGCTAACAGAGGCTTTTAAACCCAATGTGAGGGTGGGAGTGGGCAGAGCAGAAGAAAAGATTATGGCTATTTAACCCATAAATGCCCTTACCATTTAAATACAGCATATACACTAATACGTACATTTAAAAGTATATTAAAACCATTTTATGCATGTTAATGGAAAAAAAGGAGGAGGATGGTCATATTACATGTGGAATGATATGGACACATCGTAAGGGAAAAAATATTTGTCTATAAAAAATATATACAAAATGAATTAATAATGAAAATAAAAGTAATGATAAAAATTTATAAAAAAATATATATATATTTTATGGCCAAACTTAATCAATCTAAATATAATTGAGCACCAGAAGTAACTGTGATGGTCTTCAAAAGGAACAATAAAAAAGAATAGTATACTAAATTCTAAAATAATTTTGCTCAATATGAGTTCCTTAATCTGCCCACACAGTTTGGGGTTAGTCAGAATTTAAAATTATCATCACGCTGGGCACTACTGTTCTTCCCCAGCTCCTGTTGGGCACGATCATTTCCCCCTCCCATTAGGATCATTTTTTTTTAACCTAACCCCACTCAGCACTATTGTTATCCCTCAATGGGCACTTTAGGTTCTTCCTCCCCTCCTTCCCCTTTTTTTGACAGTGCCTACTGTCAAAGAAGTTCCCTGACCTCCTGTCTTGTTACCTCTTGTCATCAGGACAGGAAGTCAACAGAGGCCGCTCTCTAATTAGGCAAATTAGGCGGTCGCCTAAGGCCTTGCACTCGCAGGGGCCTCGCGATCGCCTAATTTGCCTGTGCTCGATTACTAATACGGACTGACCAACTAGCTCCAGGGGCCATCTGTAAAAGGCGCACGGGGCGGGCCACAAGTCCAAGTGGGGCCCTAAAGCAGCTGAGCTGCTCCTTCAGCCAGCGCCGCTCACTATCCACTATCCAGCTGCCCTATGACTGTCTGTGAAGGGGAAGGAGGAGCTCCAGTGGATGGATCCCATCCCAGCGCCTGCTGCAGCCTGGGTGACTGCCCAGAGAGAAAGTGAGTGCCCGGCCGTGCAGCCCTCCTCTGTGCCTGGATAGAAGGAGTGGGGCCTTGTGTATAAATTTTGCCTAAGGCCTCACAAAGCCTAGAGCCACCTCTGGAAGTCAAGATATATCTTCCCAGAGATCAATTAAAACTTGATGAAGATTCCAAACACATTCTATCCAAAGCTAAGAAAAACAAATTGCCTGAAGTTTCACTTTAAACTTATGAGTCAGGCTGTGAAATATAGTGTAATTTTCTTGCACAGTGACTCGGTAAAAGCCACATTCTGTTAGAAGATTAATAGGCACCCAGAATACAATACACTAGGTATTAACTGGGAGTAGCAAAAACAATAAAGGGGACCATGGCCAGGAACTGGACAATCAGAATTACAATGTGCAGGACTGAGGGTGAGATCCAAGCAGCTCAGGCGAGAAGCTAGATAATTATTGAATAGACTATCAGATACAGTGATCCTCTATATATCTTGTTATCTTTTCAAAGTGACTTTATTCCCAGGAGAACAACTCTGGGTGAGGTGACCTTGTATTAAGAAATAAACATGTACCTGAAGATTTTCCTTTAATAGTGGCTTACAGTTGACTTGAGCTGGTGGGAACAAGTGAATGAATGTTGCCTTTGAAGGAATGGAAGCTATCATGAAGTGTGATTCCAGCTTTCTCAAACTCCCTCCTCATTCCTGTTAAGATCCCCAAAAAGCGATTTGGGATTCTTTTCCTATCCACCTGTGTGTCTTAGGGGAGCAAGAACCCTTGTAATGGCCACAGCAGGTGTACAGGCTCCGGAGTGCAGAGATCTCACCAATAGGGTCCCTAAAAGACAAATAACACATAATGTAGTTTAACTGGTATCAATCAAAAACTGAATGATTTCCTTTTGGTGAACTATTTAAAGCAGGCATTCTGCTTAAAAATATAAAAATGAATAGTCTATTAAAAACATTAAATAAAAAGGCAGCTTTTGCTGCAACAATCAACTTTTATCTGAAGCTGTCTCTTACAGTAAGGCCTTGTTTACAAGAGCGGAAAGGGGGTAATAAAAGGTGTTTTACCCCAAACCGCCCACCTAAAAGAGGGGGTTGTACATATGTAGGCAGATGCAGTCTATTTTCTCCTCTGCAGGTGGCGCTCAGATGGCCAATGCAGGTGGAGGAGGAAGTCAAGATGTACCTGGTTCCTCTATAGCACGGGTCTCAAACTGGCGGCCCTCTAGCTGTTGCGAAACTACAAGTTTTATGAGGCATTGCAGGGCTAACAGTTACAAGCATGACTCCCACAGGCAGAGGCATGATGGGACTTGCATTGCAACAGCTGGAGGGCCACCAGTTTGAGACCCCTGCTCTATAGTTTCTTTGGCCACAGAGAGGCAGCATCTGATTGGATGCGGGCACCCCATGTGACTTTGGCAGCCATCTTGGGTCAGGGAGTGTCACTTTAAGACCCTGGCTCCTGGGTTTGACATACATTTCGTGTGTGGATAGAGGAGGGACAGGTCACCTGTCTGACAGGGAAAGTGCTTAGAGTCAGGAAGAGGTTCAAGATAAGTAAGTAAAGTGCAGGAACATGTCATGCATCTTGGAAACCTCCTCACTTGGGTACAGACTGGCAAGGCCACATTTCACCCCTCGAGACAGATGCTGTTGGCACACCTGAGACCTTCTGCTACTAGACATGTGCACACTGAAATATTTCGTTTCGGAATTTCGTTTTCGTTAGAAAAATAAATTTATTTAGTTACTCCCGAAATTCGTTTTTATTTATTTCATTTTTCGTTAGAAATTGCATTCGTCCGAAAATCTGAATTAATTAAGGTCGAATCTGTCATTGAAGGCTTATGGTGTCTGTCGAATGTTCAAAGAAGATTCGACGGAGCATCGAAACTGTACGACGCTGCAATCATAAATTTCCGGTCGAATGATCCGCCCACAAGCTATAGATGAATTCTATTGTATGACTAGTAATAATTATATTTTTTAATTACTATTACTAGTCAACAGGGATGAGCCGAACACCCCCCTGTTCGGTTCGCACCAGAACCTGCGAACAGACAAAATGTTAGTGTGAACTTTAGAACCCTATTAAATACAATGGACTCGAACGTTCGAAATCTAAAGTGTTAATTATAAAGGCTAATATGCAAGTTATTGTCCTAAAAAGTGTTTGGGGACCCGGGTCCTGCCCCAGGGGACATGTATCAATGCAAAAAAAAGTTTTAAAAACGGCCGTTTTTTCGGGAGCAGTGATTTTAATAATGCTTAAAATGAAAAAATAAAAGTGAAATATTGCTTTAAATTTCGTACCTGGGGGGTGTGTATGATATGCATGTAAAGTGGCGCATGTTTCCCGTGCTTAGAACTGTCCCTGCAAAAAATGTCATTTTTGAAAAAAAAAAGTCATTTAAAACTCACTCACGGCTATTAATGAATTGTCGGCTCCCGGCAATACATACAAAAGTCATTGATAAAAAAAAAAAAAAAAAAGCGTGGGGGTTCCCCAGAATTCAATTACCAGGCCCTTCAGGTCTGGAATGGATATTAAGGGGAACCCCGCCGCAAATTTTAAAAAAAATTGACGTGGGGTTCCCCCAAATATCCATTCCAGGCCCTTCAGATCTGGCATGGATTTTAAGGGGAACTCCACCCCAAATTTAAAAAAAAATGGCGTGGAGTCCCCCTAAAAATCCATACTAGACCCCTTATCCGAGCACGCAACCTGGCCGGCCGCAGGGGAAGAGGGGGGGACGAGAGAGCGCCCCCCCCTCCCTCCTGAACCGTACCAGGCCACATGCCCTCAACATGGGGAGGATGTCCCCATGTTGATGGGGACAAGGGCCTCATCCCCACAACCCTTGCCCGGTGGTTGTGGGGGTCTGCGGGCGGGGGGCTTATCGGAATCTGGAAGACCCCTTTAACAAAGGGGACCCCCAGATCCCGGCCCCCCCCTATGTGAATTGGTAAGGGGTACATTGTACCCCTACCATTTCACGAAGAAAGCGTAAAAAAATGTTTAAAAAAACACACAAACACCTTGAAAAAGTCCTTTATTTAAAAAAAAAAAAAAAAAAACATTCCAGCGGTGAAATCCAGTGTCCCGCGGCGATCCCGATGTCCAGCGCTGTCCTTCATTGGTTGTGCCTGAGCGGACCTGATGGGGAACTCCCTCTCAGTGTTTTAAATGTATAGACCCGCCCCTTCTAAAGTTCCCCATCAGGTCCGCTCAGCGGACCAGATGCGGAACATGAGAAGGGGCGGGTCTATACATGTATTACCAAAGTGAGAGCAGTTCCCCATCAGGTCCGCCTACTCGGTATGTCGGACCCGCCTACGTCATTGGCCTGAGCGGGGAACTTCCTTCACTATGTAAATTTAAATTACACAGTGAAGGAAGTTCCCCGCTCAAGCCAATGACGTAGGCGGGTCCGACATACCGAGGGGGCGGACCTGATGGGGAACTGCTCTCACTTTGGTAATACATGTATAGACCCGCCCCTTCTCATGTTCCGCATCTGGTCCGCTGAGCGGACCTGATGGGGAACTTTAGAAGGGGCGGGTCTATACATTTAAAACACTGAGAGGGAGTTCCCCATCAGGTCCGCTCAGGCACAACCAATGAAGGACAGCGCTGGACATCGGGATCGCCGCGGGACACTGGATTTCACCGCTGGAATGTTTTTTTGTTTTTTTTTTAAATAAAGGACTTTTTCAAGGTGTTTGTGTGTTTTTTTAAACATTTTTTTACGCTTTCTTCATGAAATGGTAGGGGTACAATGTACCCCTTACCAATTCACATAGGGGGGCGGGATCTGGGGGTCCCCTTTGTTAAAGGGGTCTTCCAGATTCCGATAAGCCCCCCGCCCGCAGACCCCCACAACCACCGGGCAAGGGTTGTGGGGATGAGGCCCTTGTCCCCATCAACATGGGGACATCCTCCCCATGTTGAGGGCATGTGGCCTGGTACGGTTCAGGAGGGAGGGGGGCCGCTCTCTCGTCCCCCCCTTTTCCCCTGCGGCCGGCCAGGTTGCATGCTCGGATAAGGGGTCTGGTATGGATTTTTAGGGGGACTCCACGCCATTTTTTTTTAATTTGGGGTGGAGTTCCCCTTAAAATCCATGCCAGATCTGAAAGGCCTGGAATGGATATTTGGGGGAACCCCACGTCAATTTTTTTTTAAATTTGCGGCGGGGTTCCCCTTAATATCCATTCCAGACCTGAAGGGCCTGGTAATTGAATTCTGGGGAACCCCCACGCTTTTTTTTTTTTTTCTAGCAATGACTTTTGAATGTATTGCCGGGAGCCGACAATTCATTAATAGCCGCGAATGAGTTTTAAATGACTTTTTTTCTTTCAAAAATGAAATTTTTTGCAGGGACAGTTCTAAGCACGGGAAACATGCGCCACTTCACATGCATATCATACACACACCCCAGGTACGAAATTTAAAGGAATATTTCACTTTTATTTTTTCATTTTAAGCATTATTAAAATCACTGCTCCCGAAAAAACGGCCGTTTTTAAAACTTCTTTTTGCATTGATACATGTCCCCTGGGGCAGGACCCGGGTCCCCAAACACTTTTTAGGACAATAACTTGCATATAAGCCTTTATAATTAGCACTTTAGATTTCTCCCATAGATTTTTCGAATTTGCCGAGTTAGTTCTAGCTATTTTACTGCTCCTCCTCTTTGGTTACAATCAGCCAATAACATTCATCATCATCATTTTTTTATTTTACTTCCCCCACCCAATTCCAGCAGTGATCTTTTCTCTCTATGTCGAATCTTTTCTCTCTATAATGTCGAATCTTTTCTCTCTATAATGTCAAATCTTTTCTCTCTATGTCAAATCTTTTCTCTCTATAATGTCGAATCTTTTCTCTCTATGTCGAATCTTTTCTCTCTATAATGTCGAATCTTTTCTCTCTATGTAGAATAATCTTGGACTAATAGAGTTAAGGTTAGGCACATTCGACCACAGGTTCGATGGACACAGATTGTTATTGTCAGCCTCATGTCGAATCTCCTATCTATATCGAACTGTTGTTGCAACGAAAACGAAAATTAAGCATTTTTTTATGTCGGATCTTTCGGTTTTCGGATTCTGCATTTTCGTTTTCGTTTGTTAAAACGATAACGAAAATACCTGAAATTCGGACGAAAATGCATTCGGACGAAAACGAATGCACATGTCTATCTGCTACTACTCATCGCTGTTACATTCTGCGAGTGTTCCCGGTCAGTTGCCTTCCTGCTGGGTTTATTGCGTATTGCAGAACTTCAATTTCAATACAGTTCCGTTCTCTGCAAATTCTTTGTTTTCTGCCGCCGCACCACGCTGCACCTACTCACACATATGCTGGGGCAAGTTTAACAAAGCTTGTCGTTTCTGACAGGCATTAATGCCTGTCATACTCACTCAGTAAGGTCAATTAGACCATGCCACAGCCACAAGCCAAGAGCTTGGCTCCCAGTTGTGGCTCAGTAACCCCATTCAGAATCCCAATTTGACAAAAAAGTGGCAATGAGAAAACTTGCATTTAGGAGATAGCAGTATAATCTCCTGAATGCCTGCAAGTCACTGCCTTCCCACTCTCCGAAGCACTATTCACTGAGGGGTAGTAAAAACGGACACACATGTACGCTGAATTCCTTTCCACTAGATGGCAAAAGCCAGTGTTATTCATCCCACTTGCTCTGAGTCCCAGCTATCATGGACATGCCCCTTGGGGTTGCATAATCTTGACCGTCCGGGTTCACTCTATTCCTGCACTAAACTGTGCTCACACGTCATTAACCAGTGCAGTAAGGACTGCCCTGCCCACCCCCAGCACCAATGGAGAAGAAGAAAGACTCATGATGTCATTGGCCCAGTCAAAAGACCCTTGGAAAAAATGTGTGTATAATGTGTATGTGTATATACAGTATCTCATAAAAAGTGAGTACACCCCTCACATTCGGAGACTGGGCCGCAGGGCAGTATTCCAACATAACGACCCCAAACACACCTCCAAGACCACCACTGCCCTGCTAAAGAAGCTGTGGGTAAAGGTGATGGACTGGGCAAGCATGTCTCCAGACCTAAACCCTATTGAGCATCTGTGGGGCATCCTCAAACAGAAGGTGGAGGAGCGCAAGGTCTCTAACATCCACCAGCTCCATGATGTTGTCATGGAGGAGTGGAAGAGAACTTCAGTAGCAACCTGTGAAGCTCTGGTATACTTTTTTTAAATAACAAACTTGTCATACTTACCTCCTCTGTGCAGTTGGTTTTGCACATAGTGGCCCTGATCCTCCTCTTTTGGGGTCCCTCAGCATTGCTCCTGGCTCCTCCTCTTCTCAAGCGCCCCCCCTTGGAGAGCCACTCTCCCTTGGGGAACTTGTGCGGGGCGCACCCGTGTCCTGCTGCTGCGTCTATTGACACGGACAGCAGGACTCTGCCCCACCCCCCGACTCCCACGTCATTGGATTTGATTGACAGCAGCGGGAGCCAATGGCTGCACTGCTATCAATCTATCCAATCAGGACTCGAGACACCGGCTGGAGCTGGTGTGCTCGTCCCCGTCGCTGGAAAGACCAGGTTAAGGTAAGTAAAAAGGGGGCTCTGGGGGGCCGCTGCATCACAGGAGATTTTTCACCTTAATGCATAGAATGTATTTAGGTGAAAGACCTTGAGGGTTTACAACCCCTTTAATGGCTGTGTGTTAAGCTATTTTGAGGGGACAGCAAATTTACACTGTTATACAAGCTGTACACTCACTACTTTACATTGTAGCAAAGTGTCATTTCTTCAGTGTTGTCAGATGAAAAGGTATAATAAAATATTTACAAAAATGTGAGGGGTGTACTCACTTTTGTGAGATACTGTATCTATCTATCTATCTATCTATCTATCTATCTATCTATCTATAGATAGATAGATACACAGTGCTCAGCATAAATGAGTACACCCCTTTTGAAAAGTAAGATTTTAATCAATATCTTAATGAACAACAGAACAATTTCCCAAATTTTGACAAAACTGAGATTTATAGCACATTTGTTTAGCTCATTACATGAAAGTAAGGTTAATAATGTAACTTAGATTGCAAAATCTTCAGTTTTATTCAAATTAGTTGATGCAAAAATTAATACACCCCACAACAAAATCTACTACATCTAGTATTTTGTATGACCTCCATGATTTGTAAGGACTAGGGATGAGCTTCGAGTTTGAGTCGAACTCATGTTTGACTCGAACATTGCCTGTTTGCCCGTTCACCGAACAGTGAACAATTTGGGGTGTTCGCGGCAAATTCAAAAAGCCGCGGAACACCCTGTAAAAGTCTATGGGAGAAATCTAAAGTGCTAATTTTAAAGGCTTATTATATGCAAGTTATTGTCATAAAAAGTGTTTGGGGACCCGGGTCCTGCCCCAAGGGACATGTATCAATGCAAAAAAAAGTTTTAAAAACGGCAGTTTTTTCAGGAGCAGTGATTTTAATAATGCTTAAAGTGAAACAATAAAAGTGAAATATTCCTTTAAATTTCGTACCTAGGGAGTGTGTATAGTATGCCTGTAAAGTAGCGCTTGTTTCCTGTGCTTAGAACTGTCCCTGCACAAAGTGTCATTTCTGAAGGAAAAAAAAGTCATTTAAAAGCACTCGCGGCTGTAATGAATTGTCGGCTCCCTGTGTCAAATTTAAAAAAAAAATGACGTGGGGTTCCCCCCAAATATCCATACCAGACCCTTCAGGTCTGGTATGGATTTTAAGGGGAACTCCACGCCAAATTTAAAAAAAAATGGCATGGGGCTCCCCCCAAAAATCCACACCAGACCCTTTATCCGAGCACGCAACCTGGCAGGCCGCAGGAAAAGAGGGGGGGACGAGAGCGCGCCCCCCTCCTGAACCGTACCAGGCCACATGCCCTCAACATAGGGAGGATGCTTTGGGGGTCTGCGGGCAGGGGCTTATCGGAATCTGGAAGACCCCTTTAACAAAGGGGACCCCCAGATCCCGGCCCCCCCTATGTGAATTGGTAAGGGGTACATTGTACCCCTACCATTTCACAAAGAAAGTGTAAAAAAAAAACAAAAAAAAACACAGACACCGTTGGGAAAAGTCCTTTATTAAAAATAAAAAAAAGATTCCAGCGGTGGTAATCCACTCTTGGTATCCTGCGATGGGTGATCTCCTCTCCGGGGTCCAGCGATGGATTATGTCTCCTCTCCAGGTCCAGTCTCCAACGATGATGTCCAGCGCAGCGAGGAATAGCAAGCATCCTGTCTCCACCGGAGAAACCCTGGGAATCCCGGCAGCCTGACAGGTCTCTTATGTAGCTGAGGACGGGGCCACCCGTCACGTCACCCCGTCCCTCCCTTTTTTCCTGCAGCCTGCCAGGTTGCGTGCTCGGATAAAGGGTCTGGTATGGATTTTTGGGGGACATTTTTTTTTTTATTTGACGTGGAGTTCCCCTTAAAATCCATACCAGACCTGAAGGGTTTAGTAGAGGCTTCCTTAATAGATGACACAGATGCATGCCATTCCTCTGCAGTGTATGCAGTTTGGCTTTCTGCAGTGAACTTGTATGGCGATTTTCTTCAACCCTTCTCATCAGAAGACGCTCCTGTCGAGGTGTTAACTTGCGTGGACGGCCTAGACATCTCTGTGAGATGATTGCAATTCCATCTTTGTTAAATTTTTGTATCACTTTTGCTATAGTACTCTGACTGACAAGTAAAGCTTTGCTGATCTTCTTGTAGCCTTCACCTTTCTTTTGTAAAGAAGTTATTTTCTTCCTCAGGCCTTGTGACATTTCTCTTCCATGTGGTGCCATTGCTGACAGCATAAAATGGGAAGTCATTGAAGAATCAACTGTCGGCTGTACAAAACAGATTATAGCACACACATTCAAGAATGACATTTATCCTGCAAGGCTAGTTAAAAAGACCTGAACATATTCAAAAAAATACGGGGGTTTGGTCACACTATATGGTCAAATAGTACTAAGCCCACTTACTGCGACAAAGTACCCCGAATTAGTGGGTCCTACCCTATTAATAGAATGAAAGATCCTGCATCTCAACCATGGGAGCCAAACTCCTCTATGTGGGAGAACTGAAGGGATTCCTCCTATGCACTGGTGGCCACAAATAAGAGGTAATGAGGAGGGGGAGGGGTGCTCCAGCCCAAAAAAACCTGGTCAGGGTCTACATCTCCATCTTACTGGGCCAACCTTCCGAGGGGTCACACCGGACAGCAGCACACCCGACGTGCACAAAGTGGGCCTCACCGGACTGAAGACGTCGGCTGAAGTCCTATAAAAGCAATGAGGGCGACCTGTACCGAACAATCTCCCGACCGCCAACTGCCCGCATTCTTCACCAACTGTGAGGGGGTTATGTCGGCAGCGGGTGTGTGTGACCCCCTGGATGGGTTCACTACACATAAAATTAGGCACTGCAAACAACAGTGAAGGTAAAAAAACAAAGGTGTGGTTTATTTACACTATTTACAATCCAAAAAATCCAAAAACAGCAAAACAAAAAGAAACATGAAAATAAATACTTGACAACAGGGCCACTTACTACATACACAGGTTTCCCTGGCTATCAGCTGGGTGCAGCCTTGTGCTGTCCCAGCACCTATCTCCCTGTTACAGAGGCTTGCCACACAGGCGTTGTCTCACTGCACAGACAGATATCACACTACCCAGTCTAAACAGGCACAGAACTGGATCCAGGATGGAGCACCTCCCTAAGCATGCTGGGAGTTTTTGCAGAGGTCTTAATGAGCCAACTTACTTCAGCTGGGCTCATTAACTCTACCCCTGCAGGACTCTCGGCACTTCCCCCTAGTGGTACAAATCGGCATAGAGCCTGAATTTGGGACACACATATTTGCCATCCTGGATGCAACCAGGCAGTTTTACCTGCCTGCTGTCACAATATATAAATATATATATGCATATACATTGCTCAGCACCAATAGAAAATATTGTTTTATATATATATGTAGCGGGGTCCTCAATTTAGGGGTAGTGTTTGAATGGTAGGTATGCTCAAACACCTAAATTGTTAGGACATTATCAACCATTTTTTTCTGCAGGAAGAGTATCGGTGTACCGTTCCCTGTGGCCTGCAGGTGGCGCTGCCATAGTGGGCCAGGGTTGAACTGCTGATACAGTGCTGTGCCTTGTGTGTCCCCTCTCGGCAACCATACAGTGGGAGTGGTCGGCCTGCTGTGTATGCTGGGAGAGGAAATAAAAGGGGCAGATGCCCAGGGAGTGTGTGTTCCTGTCCGCCCTGGGCACCTTTGGCCCAGGGGCGGAGGTCGGTGAATCAGTTCCAGGCACCTTTAGCCCTGGGGCTGCGGTTAAAGGCCTTGGGCCCAGCACCTTCGGCTGGGGCCCGTCAAGGATCGAGGAATCTCAGGGTGCGCCTTGCGAGGGGACCCGCATCTTAGACGAGGAGGCCGGGGGAGGACCGTTCCGAGGGACTGGTGAGAAGTCACAGTGAAGGAAGGGGCCCGGTAACTCTCTGGAGGGATGTCTTCTCCTTACAAAGAGGCCAAGCTTTGAAACCAAGTTCACCAGGTCTGTGGCAGAGACCAAGTTCACCGGGTCTGTGGCAGAGACTAAGTGTACCAGTTTGTGTAGTGATTGTGCGGTTAATAGTTTGAGTACCAATTTGGCTGCTAGTCCCTATCTAGGGAGACTATCCAAATGGGCTAAGTCTGCTTGAGAAGCCAAGCAGTGAAGTGTATTACGTTTGTGCCTGGACCTCTTCCACACCTTATGCTGTCCTGTTCTTCCTCCAACCTTTTCTATCAGAGACTGTCGTTTAAGAGAAATAAACTCTACGTTGGAGTTACAGCTGGTGTGGACATTGAAGTCATTGGGGGAAATAGAGACTTGTCTTTATTGGGTACAGAGATAAGAACCATTCTGTGGGAGTGTCTGGCTGCGGAGACCCATCACAACACCGCTCAACCTCCTCACACAGGAGGGTACGGGCATGTAGAGCCGGGTGTGCCCTTTCCTCCTCCGAGGAGCCAAAGACAAGGAGGAGAGGGCGGTAGGCGCTTCATATATATATATATATATATATATATATATATATATATATTTATTTTTCTATTTGTATGCTTCTTCCGTTTGCCTACATTTCAAATTTCATGATGCGAGCCTTGGCCTCTCCGCCACTGCTTTTCCAGATTCTGTATACAATGACCATATACTGTATTTTGTATGAAAGAAGGAGAAGAAAGCCGTGCCCGAGTAAGCTTGCCATCTATTAGTTCTTTGATTAAATACAGCCGCGGTAGAGAGCCACCTATGCTCTGCGTTAACCTTCCTTCCAGTGTAGTTTGGCAAAGATCAGACTGCCTGCAGCTCTTGTTACACAATCTTCCCCTGTGAATCTCTGCTTACAGCAGATCCCTGCAATTTGGAAAGAAACACAATTTGTATTAAACATTGCGGCTGTTGTCGAAGTTATTTTTGATCTCACACATCGTAGTCTTTATTTGTTGCCATGGTAACAGTTTGACTCATTATAACCTGATCAGAAATTACATCCTGTTTGTATTTTGGCAGCTCTTATGCCTTTTTTTTTTGCTGTGTACTTCTGTATAGTATATATGAAACTCATCATCAAATTTTATCATATGACTCACATTGTTAGTCAATGAACTTTGCAAGGGACAAAAAGCAGAGTACAGCCACCAATTAAGACCCCATTCACACCAAAACGTGGTTTGGGAAACCCACATTCCATGGGTGTTTATGGCACCATGTTCAAAATGCACTGGGTGCGCAATATGCTTCTGGTGTCATTGTATTCCTCACAACATCCCAAAGATTACAAATGCAATGCTTTTGCCTGCAATGGATCATATGGTATCGCAGTACCATGTGATCAGGTTGCAGTGTGTTTTTCAAATTAGTGCATGCACTACTTTTGGTGCGATCCAGTGCAATTTCAGCCCATTCCAATGAAGAGACTGAAAATTGCATTACACTGACTCGCACAGGAACGCGTAGTGCAATTCCAGTGTGAACCAGCATTGAAAGCTGAACTCTGGACAAAAAAAAGTTTTCCCCTGCAGTGGCACAGTGCCCCCACTGCAAGGGTTAATTTGCCATTTTTGTCTAGAGGAAAGATGAAGGGAGATATACTTACCAGATCCTCCTCACTCTAGACTGGTCTTGCATCTCCTGCACCCCCATGTCCTAGCGGTCTTGAGTCCTGACGTCATCAGGTCCACAACAGGCTCTATGACCTGCTCTGGACGTGAGGACACCAGGAACAGTCCACCTCTGGACCGTCTGGGAGTATAAGGTCTTCTCCTCTTCCCTGGACAAAACAAGCACTTAACCCCTCCAGTGCAGGGCATTCCCGCTGCAAGGGAAAACGTATTATTTGCCTGAACCTGGGCTTTAAAATTCATCTTGCTAAAGCTACAAGATGGATTTTCGTTGTCTGCTATGTGTACTTCACCTTGCAAATCGCTTCTTAAAGCCTACTTTCTTGCCTACTGTCTGCCATGACCTCTGCCTAGACCTGACTACTTTCTTGCTTGCTGTCTGCCATGACCTCTGCCTGGACCTGACTACTTTCTTGCCTACTGTCTGCCATGACCTCTGCCTGGACCTGACTACTCTCTTGCTTGGTGTCTGCCATGACTCCTGCCTGGACCTGACTACTTTCTTGCCTACAGTCTGCCATGACCTCTGCCTGGACCTGACAACTCTCTTGCTTGGTGTCTGTCATGACCTCTGCCTGGACCTGACTACTCTCTTGCTTGCTGTCTACCATGACCTCTGCCTGGACCTGACTACTCTCTTGCTTGCTGTCTGCCATGACCCCTGCCTGGACCTGACTACACTCTCATCTGCCGCCTCCCACGACCTTTGTCTGGACTATACGACCTTGCCTGCTGCTTTTTTCCCTTTATTTTCACCTGGTAATCCTGCCAGTGACACACTTCCTTTCCTAGGGTGGCAATTCTCACTCAATATACTGTATCTACAGCATTGTCACACCTCTCCTTCTCCTCGTTGCTATAACATAGGGACAGGGCGTTCTGTAGTCTACAGAAGTGAACTGGATAGGTCTGATAACTGATGGAATTTATAAGTATAGCATAGGAAGAGTGAACAGAAAGTTACAAGCCCACCTGATTTTTGACAGGATCTACAGGTATTGTTTAGTATTTCCAGTAAATAGAAAAATAAGTGTATTCAAAGCTACCAAATGCAACAGCCTCCTCAAATGCTAGCATCCTACTAATGACAGACAAGACAAGTCAGTAGTAAAAAAGGGAGGACATTTAATGTAGCAATGAGAAAAATATATACTATATTGTCTTTTCTGCTATAACTGGCCTGTTGAAATATTTTACACGTATCGAATAGATGTAATAAAACCCTTCTAATGGTATATTTAACAGACGAAAAGGGAGCAAATAAAATAAGTTAATTGGTAGGGTTTAAATATCCTTTAAAGTATAATTAAATCCTCAAATGAAAGCGCTCCCAGCAATAAAGCTTAATATATGGAGCAGCATCACTTTAATTTTTGAAAATATCTACCTGTTCCACTTTTTTTTTTTTATTATTCTTTATTTATAAAGATGGAAGAGTGGTACAACAGTGCAGGAGACATAATACAGTTGACATGTGAAAAAACCAAGATTTCTTTAATGTAGCAATGAGGAGTATGTGTAACAATTATAGGCCCACTGAAAGATGCAACTTAAAGTGGAACTTTACCCATAAAAACTTGATGGAAATTAATGTTCTTCAGCAAGGAACATACATTCCATATTAATAAATATGCTACCAAAATTAGTGTGTGCTGTAAATTTCCTCCAGCATTGATCCTGTTTCTTCTTGCCGTAGGCTGCCATTTTGCTGAAGCCCAGAGCCTCTGAGCCGCAGTAAATCTTTAGGCTCTCAGCAGATTGGCCTCTACAAATTTGGCACAGTGCCGAAAAATAGAAAATAACTTAGCATTTTTAGAGCACGGTGAGACAGTGTATTACTGGATTAAAAACAGTATAGGCACTTATTTTTAATATTTTACATACAGGTTTTACACAGATCAGTCTCTACTGCTGCTTCTCAACTTGAGACTTGCTAAAAATGTGGAGGGAATGCTCTCTCATTCTGCCTGCAGCAGACTGATGACATCATCTCAGCCTAGGTAAAGTTACTGGACTGGATCTTGATTAGAGAATCGTCTGCTGTTCGGGGCCTGCGGGTTGGCCCTCTGGAGGAGAAAATTTCCCTTTATGCGGATGACGCCTTACTCTACCTTCATGACGCCGATACTTCACTGCGGGCAGCTCTGCAGATCTTTGAGGAATTTGGCCGCTTCTCTGGGTTTAGGATTAACTGGTCGAAATCAGTCTTGTTCCCGCTGGATCCTCGGTCCCAGGGCGGGGTCTCTCATACCCCGCTACTTTGGGAGTTTAAATACCTCGGAATTGTGGTGTCGAGGGACCTATGGGACTTTCGCCGCCTCAATCTGCTGCCCCTTGTCGTGAGACTCAAAGAACATTTAATTCTGATGGAGGGACCTGCCCCTTAACCTGTTCGGTTGCATAAATGTGCTGAAAATGCTATTCCTACCCAGATTCACTTATGTGTTTCGGAACTGCCTGATTTGGCTCCCTGGCTCCCTTTTTAAGGCGCTGGATGTCTGCATAGGCTCCTTTATTTGGAGGGGTTCCTCGCCTAGGCTGGCGAGGTCCACCTTACAACTTCCAGTCCGCTGTGGGGGTCTTGCGCTCCCCAGCTTCTTAGTATATTATTGGGCAGCAATCCTGGTTACAGTACGCTGGTGGTTTCTGCAGTCTAGGTCGAACACGGCCACCTGCTTGGAGGCTGCTATCCTGGGTTCACTTCGGGAGTTGGGGAACCTAGTATATAGAGGAGTTGCTGCGTACTCATCTCTTCCGGGACCCACCAGGACGACCCTTAAAGTATGGACCGTTGCTCGGAAGAGATTTATACGTCCGAACCAATATTCTCTCTTTTGTCCATTATGGGGTAATCCCTCCCTCCCACACTTTAAGACGATCCCTGATCCGCATCTTTGGGCTGGGTATGGAATTAAGACCCTCCAAGATGTCTTTTGCTCTGGAAGACTACTGTCCTTCCGGGAGTTGGTTGCTCAGTATGGGCTGCCGGAGCGGATGCTGTTCAGGTATTTTCAGCTGAGACACGCTGCCAGGGCCCAGTTCCCCCAGACTGTTAGTTTAGCGACTGACCCTATTTGATAGATTGCTGGCTCAGGACGATCTTAAAAAAACACTCTCTACTCTTTATCTTGCCCTCTTGGTAGCTGATTCGCCTAAGATAGATGCTCTTTGGGAAAAATGGCAGGCTGATGTTCCCAGCCTGGACAGGGCTACTTGGGAGGAATGTTTTAAGGATGGATCGAAGTTGGTGATATCCTCTAGTGATAAATTACTACAGACTAAATTTATACATCGTGTCTATTACACGCCTCAAAGGCTGCACAGGATATACCCGGAGAGGTCCCCTAGTTGCCCAAAATGTCACTCCTCTGATGGTACGTTTCTTCACATGTTCTGGACCTGTCCCTTGGTGGAGTTGTTCTGGGCCGGGGTTTTTGAGTGTATCAATATTTGTCTTGCACTGTCTCTCCCGATATCACCTGATCTGGCCCTACTTGGGATACACGACGATGACCAGAGGCCCGATACACAAAATTGCTTGTATCTATGTTGCTGTTCTACGCCAAAAAATAAATTCTTAAAAACTGGTCCTCCCCTGCCCCCCCTAAAGTTGACTCTTGGGACTCCTCTGTTAATGCGATCCTACCGATGTATAAGTTGCCGTATGTTAGCAGGGGTTGTCCCAAGAAATTTGACCGGGTCTGGCTTCCCTGGACCCAACAGTTTTAAGATGGTAATTTACCTTAATTTGGGTAAAAGTCCTGGCTTTGATATAGTGTAATGGGCTAGATTGACATTGATTTATGGCTTGCTGTTTTGTACTGATTTTTGACATGTATTCTGTATGTGAAATGTCCGTGTATCTCTTGTTATTTGATGTCTTCTCAATAAAGACCAACCTTCTTGTTAAAAAAAAAAAAAGTTACTGGACTGGAGCCCAAGGACTGTTTTTTTAATAATAAAAGGCAGAGCTTTTCTTAAAAAAAAAAAATGCTTTTACTGTCAGTTAAAAACATGAAAGATATCTCTCTTTTCCAGTTTAGAAAAAAGGGAGTTTTGCTCCCTAAAATCTTCTAACCTTTCCTATAACCCTAAAACTAGCACTCACACTAACCCTAGCCTTTTCTAATATAATGCCGCGTACACACGATCGTTTTTCATGACGTTAAAAATGGCATTTTTAAAAATGGGCATTAAAACCGATCGTGTGTAGGCTCCAGAGCATTTTTAACGACGTGAAAAACGGCCAATAAAAATTTCGAACATGCTCTATTTTTTCACATCGTTTTTCATGTCGTTTTTTTTAACGTCGTGAAAAACGGTAGTGTGTATGCTTTTATGAGGGGAAAAAAAAACGCGCATGCTCAGAATCAAGTATGAGACGGGAGCGCTCGTTCTGGTAAAACTAGCGTTCGTAATGGAGATAGCACATTCGTCACGCTGTAACGGACTGAAAAGCACGAGGCTGAAAAGCGTGAATCGTCGCTCAACAAACTTTACTAACATGAAGGGTGGCGCCATTCGAACGGATCTTCCCCTTTATAGTGCCGTCGTACGTGTTGTACGTCACTGCGCTTTGCTCGAGCGTTTTTTTTTCATGATCGTGTGTACGCAAGACAGGGCGGAGAGGAAACAAGAAAAAAAACGACGAGAAAAACGTCGGTTTTAAAAATGACATTAAAAACGGACGTGTGTACGCGGCATAAGTGTAACTCCTTGATGGGATAATTACAGTACCTCTCCTGCACTGGGATCATCTTCACTGAATATAAACTCCTCAGTGCTGAAATTCCACAACCAGAATCTACCCCTTCACAATGTTTTCATCTTAAAGCTGAATTCCATGATAAACAAATATGTCTGAATACAAGAGTCATGTGTATTTTTATTTAAATCATGATTTTCTTTGAGTATTTCTTCCAGATCTGTGCAGTAATCCATTATGAGACTTTACCTCTGTGCTTCAGCTTCCTGTAACAAAGACCAGTCCCTGCTGCTCTCTCTCCTTGTGCAGGGTGACTGGTCTTGTCTCCGCCCCTCCTGTAATTTTCCGCAAGCAGCTAGTAGTGAGTGGGGGCTTCTGGGTCCCTCCCACAACTCTGTTCTCTGTACAGGCTATGTACAGCACAGTGATGACGTCACTGCTACCTTTATATGGTAATCGTGGAGTTTGATATTTGGTGATCACAAAGTGGATTTATATCTGTTGTACCTATTGAGGAATACAGTGACTTGAAAAAGTATTCATACCCCTTGAAATTTTCCACATTTTGTAATGTTACAATCAAAAACATAAATGTACTTTATTGGGATTTTTTGTCATAGATCAACACAAAGTGGCACATAATTGTGAAGTGGAAGGAAAATGATAAATGTTTTTCAACATTTTTTACAAATAAATATGTGAAAAGTGTGGCTTGCATTTGTATTCAGCCCCCTTTACTCTGATACCCCTAACTAAAATCTAGTGAAACACACTGCCTAGAAATAACCTAATTAGTAAATAGAGTCTACCTGTGTGTAACTTAATCTCAGTATAAATACAGCTGTTCTTAGAGAATAAACAGCATCATGAAGGCCAAGGAACCATCAGTGCCACCTATCAGTGCCCAGCAGTGCCGTCTATCAGTGCCACCCATAAGTACCCATCAGTGCAGCCTTTCAGAGCCCATCAGTGCCGCCTATCAATGCCCATCAGTGCCGCATATCAGTGCCACCTATCAGTGCCGCCTATCAGTGCCTATGGACAGTGCCCATCTGTTGGAGAAGAATCTAGTATATTCCGAAAACTTCCAAACTTTTGACTTTACAGCTAAATGACACTTACAATCCCATGGTGCTTGTCTCGAGGCCCCCTGGTGTGTTGGAAGCTTCAAAGGGTTTGATAACAATGTGCATGGGTTGCAATTCTGCCCCAGGGACCAGGTATCCTCAGTGATGTAATCTGAGGAAGGACTGCCCTGTGAGCAATGATTGGGTCAAAATTAAAAGGGGTTGGCAAGGGAGGGAGTCTGAATGGCGACTGCTTGGTAAGAAGGGTTGTTACACAGAATTCTGCCTATTTGACTGCAAGGCCCTCTGTTATCTGGCTGGGACCTTGCTCTGAAGGCCATTTTTTGGGCCTAAGACATGTGGTCTGCAGAAGCCTACAAAGGCCCACAGAGGCCTAGTCCTCTATACATCCAGGAGCTCAGCCAGCAGGACCTTTGCCTCGAGGAGAGAATAAGTATAATTTTTCATTAGTATTGTTGATATAGGCTGTATAGATATTGCTTGTTAGTATGTAACATTCCTACTTTTAGGAAATAAATGTAATTTCTTTTACTAAGCAACTGTGTCTGTTTTCATAATAACATTGTACCATCAGGCCTAGAATTCTCTTAAGGGTAAGACTAGCAAACAAGGGACAAATACAATTAATACATAGTCGCGATTAATATATGTATGATAGATCACAATAGTAGATATATATATTAATATTGCATATTTTCTAACATTTGGCACCCAGAAGAAGGCATGTTGAAGGTATTTCAGCATAGGACCTGCAAACCCTAAATGTATTTTTGTTTGAGTCCGTTAAGCTAAGAAGTCCTCAAATAACCCAGAACTGGAAGTCGTCTCAAGTGTGGACAAAGATTGGCGCTGCATCAGTGCCATCTCATTGGTGCCACCTCATCGGTGCCGCCTTATCAGTGCCCATCAGTGCAGCTTTTCAATGCCCAGCAGTGAAGGAGAAAAAACATACTTATTTACAACATTTTATAACAAAAACAAAGAAAAAATTTCGGTCTTTTTTTATTCATTTAGCAAAAAATAAAAACCGCAGAGGTGATCAAATACCACCAAAATTATAAAAATTTAGTTTGTGTACAGTGCAGCATGACTGCGTAATTGTCATTTATAAAGTGACAGCGCTGAAAGCTACAAATTGGCCTGGACAGGAAGGTGTGAAAGTGCCTGGTATTGACGTGGTTAAGGTAATCAAATGATTGTACACAATGCTTTCTGATCGCTAGATGCCCCTGTCATTGATGGACTGGTGGCATTAGCAGGCAACTGCAGACATGAGATTGTGAACCTATCTGGGCAAAAATGGATGGATTAGGCGACTGTCATTAGGTAACATCTGCAGGATATAGCGATGAAGAATGGATTGGAAGAGAGCTTACTCACCAGACTGCAGAGATCTCTGTGTCGGATGTGTCATGCTTATCACTAAGTCCTTATTGAAGTTTACAAGGACATGTGTGGATTCTGCTTTCAAGTCAGTGAAACTGGCAGAGGTTCAGTTACAGTTCACATGATCTGCTCAGCTGTATTATCGCTACAAGCTCCGCTAGCTACAAAAGCCAGCAAGCCTCACTGAACTGTTAGAGCCCATTCACACAGGGGCGGCACGACTTGTCCCGCGACACTGCCGGGCGATCTTCACATGACTTCAAAGGTGACTTGCAAAATGACTTCTGTATTGAAGTCAATGGAAGTCGCCCTGAAGTCGTCCCGAAGTAGTACAGGAACCTTTTTCTAAGTCGGAGCGACTTGAGTCACTCCTATTAGAATGGTTCCATTGTACAGAACGGGACGCGACTTGTCAGGCGGCTGAGTCGCCTGACGAGTCGCCCCTGTGTGAATGGGGTCTTAGGGGAACTATGATGGTTTATTGGTTAATTTTAGTTTCTTTAAGCATACATGTTTATGTTTAATATCTTTTTTGTTATTAATAACAAATCGTTATTTTACAAATAAACAGGTAATACACAGTGTACCCATGACACTGGTTTTGCAGAGCATTATGGGGTTTCTAAAGGGAGAGTACAGCAGTAGCTTTTTCCTTCTCTTTGGCTACTTTCACACTGAGGCGCTATAACGCTAAAAATAGCGACTGCAAAGTGCCCTGAAAGCCGCTCTATTCACTCCAGTGTGAAAGCCCGAGCGATGCGCTGGCAGGACGGTAAAAAAAGTCCTGCTAGCCGCATCTTTGAGGCGCTGTAGGAGCGGTGAATACACCGCTCCTACAGCACCCCTGCCCCCGTCCGCCGAAACCGCCGGCAAAGCGCCACTAGCGGGGGTTAAAAGAGCGAATAGTGCCGCAAAAACGACAGTAAAGCGCCGCTTTACCGCCGACGCGCCCACGCTGGTAGTGTGAAAGTAGCCTAACTCTCTAACTGAAACACTGCTTGGAGATTTGCAGAGTAGAGAAATAGGGGGCGGGGGGGGAATCAGCTTCCAGTTTTTTTTTTTTGGCCAAAGCTTAAAGCAGAGATCCACACAAAAATGGAACCTCCGCTTTTCAGAACCCTCCCCCTCTCTGGTGTCACATTTGGCACCTTTCAGGGGGGAGGGGGGTGCAGATACCTGTATAATACAGGTATTTGCACCCACTTCCGGGCATAGACCCCCGCAGAATCTGCGGGGGTCTACGTCACTTCTCGTCCCACCGCTGTCTTCTGGGAAACACACAGGTCCCAGAAGATAGTGGGGACCAGTTAGGACGTGCTGCGCGACTCTTGATGCGCAGTAGGGAACCGGGAAGTGAAGCCGCAACGCTTCATTTCCTGATTCCCTCACCGAGGATGCTCAGCTTCGGCTGCCGACATCGTGGGCACCCTGGACAGGTAAGTGTCCATTTATTAAAAGTCAGCAGCTGCAGTATTTGTAGCTGCTGGCTTTTAATATTTATTTTTTAGGCGGACCTCCGCTTTAATTGAACAAGCTGATATTAGAAGCTGATTGGATACCATGCACAACTGCACCAGTTTTTGCACCCTCCAGTTTTAGTAAATCAACCCCATGTTGTTTTTTTTTTGTATTCTGAGCTTAGCTCCCTTGTTCTGCAATTAGCAGATCTGCTGAGGAGGGGGTTTGAAAATTGATCTGGTGAGGGAAGTCTTGATGCTGGGTCTGTTAAATAAGGGTCTTGTAGGGGAACCTGCTGAGAGGGGGTTTTAGAGTTGGATCTGCTAAAGATGAGTATTGGAGGGTTTTGAGGCATATCTGTTGAGAAGGGGGAACCACAGAGGAGGAATCTTGAGCGCAAATCCGCTGAGGTGGGGTCTTGGGGTGGATCTGCTGTGGAGTAATCCTAGTGTTGTGTCAACTGTGAAGGTGTCTGGAAGAGGATATGGTGAGGAGGGGTCTAGGGTGCAGTTATGTTGAAGAAGGGTCTTAGGTGTGGATCTGCTGAAGAGGGGTATTGAGGCAGATCTTCTGAAATGGGGATTAGATGTAAATCTGCTGTAGAGGGGAGGGGGTTTGGAGGTTAATCTGTAGAAGAACAGTCTTGGTGGTGAATCCGCTAAGGAAGGTCTTGGAAGTGGATCTGCTGAGAAGGGACCTTTAGGATAGATCTGCTGAGGAGTGGTTTTGGAGGTGGGTTTGCTGAGGAAGGGTCTTGGGTTGAATTTACTGGGATGGGTCTTGGCCTGGAACTTTTGAGGATGGGTTTTGGAGGTGGATCTGCTGAAGACGAGTATTGGATGGCTTTGAGGTATTTCTGTTGAGAAAGAGGAATTGCAGAGGAATCTTGAAGGCAAATCTGCTGAGGTGGGGCCTTGGGGGGATCTGCTGAGGAGTAGTCTTAGGGTTGTGTCAGCTGTGGTGTCTTGAAGAGGAGTCTAGGGTGCAGTTGTGCTGAAGAAGGGTCTTAGGTGTGCATCTGCCGATGAGGAGTCTTGCCAGTGGATCTGCTGAAGAGTGGTATTGAGGCAGATCTTCTGAGAATGGGGTTTAGATTAAAATCTGCTGTAGAGGGGAGAGGTTTAGGAGAAACTGCAGAAGAGCAGTCTTGATGGTGAATCTGTTAAGGGAGGTCTTGAAGGTGGATCTGCTAAAAACAGATTTTGAGAATGGATCTGCTGAGAAGGGGTTTTGGAGTTTGTTCTGCTGAAGAGGGGTCTTAGAGGTAGAGTTGCTGAGATACAGTAGGTCTTGGAGAAGACGGGTCCTAATGGGGGATCTGCTAAGCAGAAGTGCTGAGGGGGATCTGCTAAAAAGGGGGTCTTGAGTGGGAATGTGCTGAGAAGGAGTTATGGAGGTTGATCTGCTGAAGAGGGGTCTTCAAGGCGGATCTGTTGAGGAGAGGTCTAAGATGGGGATCTGCTGAGGAAGGGTCTTGTGTGCTGATGTACTAAGGATATTTTTTAGAGGGGGATCTGCTGAGAAGAGATCTTGACCGCTTATATGGTGAGAAAGGGTTATAGAAGTGGCTCTTCTGAAGAGGGGTCTTGAGGGTGGATCTAACAAGGAGAAGTTTTGGAAGTGGATCTGCTGAGAAGGAGTCTTGGAGGAGGATTTGCTAAAGAGGGATCTTAGGACATCTTCTGAGAAGGGGTCTCAAGGGACACAATCTCGAGACAACAACACTATATTTGTAGCAAGTACACAATGTCAGTTTACCAAAGAGAGATCTCCAAATTAAAAGCCAAAAAAGCTGAATGTATAATTTCGACAATTGTCATGTTTGAAAGAGAACCAATACAACCAAATACAAATTGGCTTGCCCTACTTTTGCTGTGCCCCAGTTTCTATAAATGAGCCCTGTTGAGTATACCGTTTACTCTGTCCAGCACAACAAATGTTCTCCATTGTTTTCTGAATGATGTTATGTCAAGCTGTGCTCTGTTGAAGGAGGAAGAGAAATATTGCCCTATAAAAGTTTTACACTGTTATCTGTTGTTATCTTCATTTTTTAACTTGCTTTTGTGTACCACCAACATGAACTGCCTAGGGCACTTTCTGAAATCATACTGTATTTGCAAAAACAAAAAGTGATGCTTATGCAGTCTTAACACTGTAATCAAAACCATTTGCGGTCACATTGCACCCACCCATGAGTGTGATGAACTCACCCCTTGGATGAAACACTGCCCCATTTTCAGAGGACTATTTTGGCCAAGGTTAACTTCACTTTTCTTGTTAAAGGATTTTATTAGGTTTACATAGTATAACAGAGATCAGAATGAAATCAACAAAATCAGGTGTAAACAGAGTCGGTGGAGCATGATACAGTGCAGTCCACCAGACAACATGAGTTTTCAGTAGGTGGCAAGATAAACTTACAGCTGGACTAATATGGTGAACATTGTAAGAATACAAACAGTAACAGCTGGGTTACAAATAGGGTAAAGATACCTGAGGGTAGTAGGATGGGGTTTAGCTTGGGGAGATGATGCTTGTATTGTATAGAGTGGGGGAAGATCCACATCTAGAGAGGAGGGAGAGAGAGGAGAGAGAAGGAAGAAAGGAAGGGAGTCCACGGGGACGGTTCGGTCGCCAGTGCAGTGCTTAGCAGGGGCGATGGGGTGATTACTACCATGGTAGAGGGACAGTTAGGTCGAAAGTTAGTGGTAAACAGTGCTTGATCCAGGGTTTCCATATCTGGTCAAACTTGGGGATTTGATCTTTTTCCATGGCATCCATTTTGGCATTGATCATAGAACAGGTTACTCTATGTTTGGTCTCAGCTACAGCTAAAGAGAGGGTTTTCCAAGCCTTAGCTATAGTTTGTTTAGGTTAACTTCACTTTTCTAATGCAGACACGGCTCTGATTTCACAAGGGAACTTACCCAGGAAAGTGTAAAAGGGTGACATGTCCACTTTCAGGTAAACATGACTGGTAGGTTGTTGGATAACCTTATGGGCATGGGAATCTGGCATGATTGTTGACTGGTGCATCTTGGGGCCAGGGGTAGGTTTCAGACTTTGTAGGAAAATTGGAAGGCACAAACCAGTGTCGACAAATGACACAACTTGCCACTTGGCTGTTTCTAGCATTGCCAGACAATTGATTCAGTGCCCATACAGACAGGATGTCACTGGCCACCTTAACTCCTTAAATGGAAAAAAATCTGTTATTTAGACAGGTTTTCCTTCTTTTTACCCCTGGAGGGGGCACTGCAAATATACAGGTTCTGTCAGAGTAGTACAGGGGATGTCTTTTTAGTATTATTGCTGAAGAACTTTAAACAGGAGAGTGGTTTAGGGTCACAGAATACTTCAAAATTAACATCAGCAATAATGGAAGGACATACTGTACTTCTCACGAATCTTCTACTAGCAGCTTTTCCTGGAGGTAACAGGGAATGGCTAGTATATCTGGGACCCGACAGCAGTGGTCCATATAGCCACTTCTGGCACTCAGTCCTTTATTTAGCACTTGCACAATTAATAGTCCATAGCAAGGTCTTTACTCACAGTGTCCCAGGAGCTGTCTGTCACCCAGTATCCTCAGGTAGATCTTCAGTGAGGAAGATAACAAGATCCTTCTGCAGACCAGAACTTCAGCACAGTGCCCTCCAGTAAAATCCATCAGCAGCTGCTAAGGCCCAGACTAAAAAAGAATTTCTCAGTAAAGTTGCCTCCAGGGGCAACAGCCCCAAAAGGACCAGAACCCTCCCTGGAGGAAAAGAACACCCTGGCAAGACTTAAGCCTCGTACACACGGTCGGACTTCAAACAAACGTTTCCGTGGATTTTTGTCCGAACGGAGTTGGTCGGGAACACCCATAGCATACACACCACAGGACTTTTCTGCAAACTTTCCCAAAACTTTTTGCAACATCACATGGTTTTTCTGCTCTTTTCTGCTCTTTACCGCCACCCTTTGGTCAACTTCTGCTATTGTTGGTTGATTTTACCATTAGTTGTTTTGTCCATCGAACAAAAGTCCTATGGTTTTCTGTACACACGGTAGGACTTTGCTCCATTGGACTTTTGTTGGGCAAAAGTTTGTCCGTTTGCAGACCCAACTTTTGTCCGATGAAAACAAAACCAAACGAAAAAAAGTTTGTCCGATTGGAGCGTACACACGGTCGGATTGTTGGTCCAACTTGCTTAAAACAAAGTTTGTTGGGCAAAAGTCCGACCGTGTGTACAGGGCTTAACTAAATATTCACCTTCCCAGGCACCATATGGATGCCTCCTTCCAAGGATTTTTTTTTCTTTTATAATTTCTTTATTTTTGTTTTCAATACCAGGGGAAAAATGAACAATTGTACTGTATATATAACATTCCATTTCTGTACATAAAGCCAGCCAAAAAGAAAACATATTAATAACTCATTACATTCAATTCCCTCTACTCCTGTCTGATCTTCATATACTCTCATATAAGGATAGATAGAAGAATACCCCAGGATGGAGGCAGGGGAGCCACAAAAAGAAAGGACGGATAGAATAATCTGTACAGTAACCTTCCCCTCTGATTTCCATCCTCCCTATTGTTGCTCCATGCTGCGTCGGGGGGGGGGACGCTTTCCCCAGACACAGCCTGGGTACTACCCCTACCTCTCAATATTCCGGCTGCAGCTTCTGTTTATGATCAATTTCCCTCGCTTTTCCTTAACCCCCCCCCCTCCCCTCCTCTCCCCTCCCAAGGATTTAATGAAGCATGATAAATATTCACACTGATCATTTAAATTCCCTTGCTCTTAACTCTGGAAACTTCTTTCAGAGGCAGTTGAAAGGAATCAAACTCTCAGGTCAGGAAATCCTGAACAGGCCAAAACAATCAATCAATCACTTGCTCCACTCACTACAGTGCATCCAAGAACTAAATTTAACCTAGCAACATAACTAATAGAGGGCGCTACATTCACAATTTTTAAAGTATAAGTCAAACACTTTTTTTGTAGTTAAGCAGAAAGTTCAGAGTTTAAGTGAAATCCTTCTTTTGGTAACTTAAAGTGGAAGTAAACCCTCCTATCATTTTCAGGCAAGGAAGCTGCCATCTTGGCCTCTGTTTAATCTTCAACTGCCATGATGCTGCACATGTGATCAGTTATGACACCAGCCATTGGATGGTTTGACAGTTTGGTTGAGACAACAACCAATGTGACAGTTGGCATTCCCAGCATGCCGGGAATGTAACTGCTTTTTGAAACTGTTAAATCGATGGGTTTAGTTCCGCTTTAAGTTCTTAAAGAGGAAGTAAACTCTCCTCAAGAAAAATAAATAAAAAATAAGACCCTGGAAAATAAAGGCATAATGAGCTAGTATGCATAGCATACTAGCTCATTATGTAGTACTTACCTGAGATCGAAGCCGTCTTTCCTCTCCCTCCACCGCCACCATCTCACTTCCTTGTATCGCGGCTCCGGCGCTGTGACTGGTCGGAGCCGCGATGATGTCACTCCCGCGCATGCGCACGGGAGCCGGCAGTGATGGCTCCATAGCCTTCACTCACGGCTCGCTCAGTGCGCCTGCGCCGTTGTCTACGGCGCGCATGCGCCGTAGACATCGGTGCCTGTTTTTGGGGGAATATCTCCTTAACTGTGTAGGTTAAGGAGATATTTCTTGCACCTACAGGTAAGCCTTAATCTAGGTCTATGTGGTCTGTAAGGGTTTACAACCACTTTAAAGATGCAAACTTCTGGAATGCCTTAGATCCCTTTTTCAGCCTGAAGAAGGAATATAAGTGTAGCACTGCCCTCTTGTGGGTCACAAGATAAATCAGTACCCCTGGTTGCCCTGACCCTGTGAGTCCACTGCCATCTCTGACACCTTGGGTTCAAACATTTGTTTCCTTAATTAACAGCAGCAATAGGGAAAAACACCAGAATTGGTTAAATCAGAAATAAAGTTTACTTAATGAGATGAATGGAAAAGAAATCAAAGAGTCAAATTGAGCTTACACCTCAAAATGTTGTTTCCCAAAGAATGTTATTGATAGCGAAACAACTATCCCCTCTCAAATTGTCCGACAACAAATGTGTTCCGTCGGATTATCCGATTGCGTGTACACAAGTCCGTCGGACTAAAATCTAAAGTACAAACACACATGCTCCGAACCAATGTTAACCATAAGACAACATTTGCAGAAGTTGCCCAAAGGGTGGCGCCAAAGAGCAGAAAAAACCACATAGTTTTGTGAATGGCTTAAAATTTTCTGCCGTCTGTATGCAGAACAAGTTCACGGCCAACGCCCTTCGGACAAAAATCCACGGATTTGTCCGATGGAAATCCGATCGTGTGTACGAGGCTTAAGATTCAAACATTCAACAGCGAACACTATCATTTCTATAATTTCTATGCTCAAATAAGTACATATAATGTTTATATAAATAGGCTACAGGAGAGCAGAGGAATGGCCCTTACACAGCTTCAGGCATGGGCCCCCTGGAGCGAGGGAGAACCGGGGGGGGGGGGGTGCTGCCGCAGCGAAATGAGAAGCGGGGGGCTGCTGCAAATTGAGAAGCGGGGGGGGGTGCCACGAAAATTGAGAAATTGAGAAGCGGGGGGGTGCCACGAATTGAGAAGCGGGGGGGTGCCGCCACCGCGAATTGTTGAGGTCGGGGGGGACTTTGGGTGCTGACGAACACAAAAAAAAAAAGGGAAAGGGGGGGGGGTTGCCATCCGGGGTCCTGGGGACCTCCGGGCCTCTGGGGACCTCTGGGCCCCTTACAAAAAAAAATTTAAAAAAATTATAAAAATTTAAAATAAAGAAAAAATAATAATTTTTCTAAAAAATAAAAAAAAGGGAGGTTGTCATCCGGGGCCCTGGGGACCTCTGGGGACCTCTGGGCCCCTTACAATTATTTTTTTCAAAAATAAAAAAATAAAAAAAATAACATAAATGAAAAAATTAAAAATTAAATAAATTTTTTTTATAAAAAAAAATTATAAAAAAAAAAAAAAAAAAGGGGGGTTGACATTCGGGGCCCTGGGGAACTCCGGGCCCCTGGGGACCTCTGGGCCCCTTACAAAAAAAAGGGGGCATCCGGGCCCCTTACAGGTGTACTGCCTGTACCCCCCTGATGGCGGCCCTGCTCCTTCACACATAAAAGGAAAAAACAGTAGATAAACAAGTACAACTTTAGCAAACAGGAACTGTATTACAATTCAACCTACTCTTACAGAGAGTTCTTGGTGAACTACAGCTTTACAAGCTTCAGCAAAACAAATCCCTGAAATGGGGAGGGGGGTGAAGGTAGTCCTGTGTTGCTGTGTGACAATCCGGTTAATCTTCAGCTAGCTCTAAGATGTTTAATTGCATGCAAGCAATATTGCATGGTAGAGCAAATAGCTGATCCAATAGATGGTGTAAAAAAAGCAGACAATATTCATGTGCACATCAGAACTGTATTTGGACTTACAGTGATAATTGACTTATGCCGCGTACACACGATTATTTTTCCCGTTGGGAAAAATTAATTTTTTTCTTTTGGACGAGAAAAACGACCGTGTGTGGGCTTTTTGTCATTTTTCCCGATGGAAAAATGGCATTAATCACGACGAGAAAAATTAGAACATGCTCTAATTTTTCTCGTCGTGATTCCCGTCATTTTTTTCCGCGGCAGTTTTCTCATAGGGAAACACTGTCAGGGGGCCCACACACAGTTGTTGTTTTTTTCGACCAAAAAAAAAAATGTCATTTAAAACGGCCGTGTGTAGGGGAACAAGCTGTTCCTCGTTTTTCACGTCGATTTTCTCGACGGTGTTTTCACCGTCGAAAAAATCGATCGTGTGTACGCGGCATTAAAGATGTTAAATTCTGTGGAACTACAAGCAACAGCAGAACAATGGGTGGCAAATATGTCTGTATAGTGTAGCCGTCATTTGGCTATAGGGTGGTCACGAAGGGGTAATAAGATAATAGTTAATAAAGAGTAACCTTCTGCATTAATCAATGGCTAACAATGTACAATACTCTACTACTGCTAGATCTAGTTTTGGATAGAGTAAAGAAGGGTCGGAACCTCTGACAGATTTTTATTGCTATTCGGGGCTCTGTTGAAGAGATTTACTCTCACTTCCTGTCTTGCTAACAATCTTTTATCATACAGGAAGTGGGGGGAATTCTCCAACAGCAACAAAAAGAAAAAACACAATCATTTTCCTTAGAAGAGAAAAATCTCCCGAACATAGCCTAATCTGCAAATCTGTTTCCGGGCAGAGACTCAAAAAGTACTGAAGCCAAAGGATCAGCAAGACAACCAAGCAAGTAGAATTTCCGTAAGAAGAGTTCAAAATGGCATACTACATATTTCTTTCAGCACAGGTTTCATTCAAATGATAACGGTTTTCAGGTTGAACCAGCAAAACTGGCCTCAGAACTTGAAAGCAGCGACTCTTAGGTGCCTGCACATACCAAATCCTAGAGTGTTCTAATATGCATTATTTCATTCTTGCCTAGAAAGTCAAGACCTTGCCCATTTATTCCTCGTTCCCAAATTCACTATTGGTCTTGTGTATTTCCAATAGGGAGTTGAAGTAGGTTCATATTGGAGCTTGCCAGGTTCATATTAGAGCAGGCCAAGCTCATGTTAGAGCATGAGAGAGACCGAGAGAGAGAGAGAGAGAGACCGAGAGAGAGACCGAGAGAGGGAGAGAGGGAGACAGAGAGAGAGAGACAGAGAGATAGACAGAGAGTGAGGGAGAGACAGAGAGAGATAGAGAGACAGAGAGACAAAGACAGAGAGAGAGACAGACAGGGAGAGAGAGACAGACAGAGAGAGACAGAGAGAGTAGAGAGACAGAGAGAGAGACCGAGAGAGAGACAGAGAGACTGAGAGAGACTGAAACTGAGAGAGAGAGAGACCGAGAGAGAAAGAGATAGAGAGAGAGACAGAGAGAGAGAGACCGAGACCGAGAGAGAGAGACCGAGAAAGAGAGACCGAGACCGAGAGAGAGGAACCGAGAGAGAGACTGAGAGAGAGGAACCGAGAGAGAGACTGAGAGAGAGAGAGACAGAGAGAGAGACTGAGAGAGAGACCGAGAGAAAGAGAGACCGGGAGAGAGAGACCGAGAGAGACAGAGAGAGAGAGACCGAGAGAGACCGAGAGAGAGAGACTGAGAGACCGAAAGAGAGAGACTGAGAGAGACCGAAAGAGAGAGAGACTGAGAGAGAGAGAGAACATGGGAAAGGTGAAAGGCAACTCTAAGATCCAGTAGAGCTCACATCAAAGAGAGCTCTGTCCTCTGCAGAATATATAAACATGATCCACAGAGTCCAAGTTTTCGAGTACAATTCTCATTTATGTTTTAAAGAGAGCATCAGATCCTCTAGCAGGTTCAGTTCCTTTTGAGCCAAAGACGGACGGTGGCTGGGCATTTTACCTGGTAAGAGAGATACCTGATTTAGCGACATTGAGGAGGTGACGGGGTATTGATTTTGATTTTGGCAAGTATATAGGAGGCTGATCGGGTTTATATAAGAGAACACCTGGTTATTAGGTCTCATCTGGTTCATTTGTACTGGAGTATGGCATGTTGGAGCACGCCAGGCTTGTAACAGAGCAGCCCAGGTTAATAGGAGAGCACACTTGGTCTTCCAGTATGCACATCCGTGCTTATTGGAGCTCACCAAGTTCATAAGAGAGCACCAAGGGTCATATTGGAGCAAGCTGTTTCATATTAAACTTCATCTGGATAATAATATTAGAGCATGCCAGATTCATATTGGAGCATGAAGGCTTCATACTGAACATATCAGGCTGGGTTCACACTGGTGCGATAGGACACCCGTCCTACTTTGGATCCGACTTTGCCCTGCGACTTGTAGCCAACATACGTCCAACTTTCAATGAATGGGGATCCAACTTGGATCCCCACCAACACCAGGCACTGTGTTTGGTATGAATCTTGAGTGGGAACTCCACGCCAAATTTTAAATAAAAAAACGGCATGGTTTCCCCTCCAAGAGCATACATGTGTCGGACCAGTTAAGACGGCTCCCATAGGGAAACATTGATTTTCACACGTCGTGCGACATGAGCTCCCAATGTCGGAGCGTTTGTCGGACCAGTGTGAACCCGGGCCTCAGGCTCATATTGAAGCACCACAGGTCCTTGTTAGAGCACACCATGTTCTTATTAGGACTGATAAGGTTAATATTAGAGTACATCTGGTTTATAATGAAGCATGCCATGTTCATACTGGAGCAGACCAGATTGTATAATGCCGCGTACACACGGCCATTTTTCTCGTCGAGAAAAACGACATTTTTCCCATTCGACGAGAAAAACGGCATTAAAAACTACGAGAAAAATTAGAACATGTTCCAATTTTTCTCGTCGTTTTTTTCGACATGTTTTCCGCGGCAGTGTTTCCCATAGGGAAACACTGCCGCGGAGCCCACAGACGGTCGTTTTTCTCGACAACAGAAAAAACTACGTGAAAAACGACCATGTGTGGGGAACAAGCCGTTCCCTCGTTTTTAATGACATTATTCACTGCGTTTTTTTTACCGCCGTGAATAATGATCGTGTGTACGCGGCATTAGAGTAAGGTGACCAGATTTTTATATGAAATCCGGGGACATTTTTTTTTTTTACTAGTAATGGCGGCAATCAGCGACTCTCTGCTCGTCGCCGCCCGCCTCACAGCCTGTCAAGTCTTACTCTCCGGGCCCCGGCTACTACTGGGTGGGGAGCGGAGGAAGATCACTCCGCCAGGGAAGGCAAGGAGATAATCTGGCAGGCGGCTGGCCAGGACTTGAGCCAAGGCAGAAGAACATGTGAGCGGAGCTGGATGGGCATGTACCCGAAACTGAAGAAATAATCCCTCCGCTCCGACCAGCACATGATCATCAGAAAAGGGGAACAGATAATGGAAAAAAAATACACCCCCCCTAAGCTAGTAGGTGTGGCGGGGGAGGGGGGGTGTGTAATTCAGAATTTCTATTTTTTTTTTAATTCTGCACTCTTTGAAATTACCCCAGCCCCTGTTCAAATCCAATCTGGGGACAGACTTGGTTCGGGGACAGTGTCCTCAATCTGGGGATTGTCCCCTGAAACCGGGGATGTCTGGTCACCCTATATTAGAGCACACCAGATTTAGCTGGTTTGAGATTATTACAGGTGTGCTACAACATGACATTAACAGCTGCAGTTGATTGGATATTCTTGTACACAAATTTGCTCTAAGAATATTGATACTAGAAATTAAGGTTCTTTAATTATCAAGGTACTGATGGAGGTCATTCAGACTTGTGTCTGAAGAGCCGTAGAATAAACCACTTTTGCTCCAGTCGGGATGCCTGCATGCAAAGGGGTTAATTGCTATAAAATGCTTGGTATGGTGATAAGAGTAATCCATAAGATTCAATTAAGTTTATCAGGCAATTAGACACACAGAGGCACAGACACAGTAATTACATCTTGCAGATTATCAAGAGAGAAAGCATATCTGTAGCGAATCTCCAGAGAGGCTCAGGCTCTCCTCTCTTAGAAAGCGGCAGATCAGTGGGCAGATCAAGCCTGGAGCCTCTCCTGGGCCACCACGGATAGAACGAAAGCACGCAATTCGATGAAGTGGGGTTCTCTGAATTTAAAAGCCACAAATGCTTCTAGATTTCAAGCTTTGCTGGGGGATGAACACACCCTGATGTCTGCACAATCATTTCTGCTATTGTTAAAGTGTATGGTTAAAGTGTATCTAAATCCATAAAATACCTGTAGCACTACGCCCATAGGAGCTGCGAACACGCCGGAGCTCATCCTTATTGAAGGATATAATGGGTCCTCTGTAGGGATGCACTGATACCAGTTTTTAAAGTGGTTCTAAACCCTTTACAACCACTTTTTGCTACAGGTAAGACTATAATAAGGCTTACCTGTAGCTACCCTGGATATCTCCTAAACCTGCACAGTTTAGGAGATATCCCCTGTATCTTCATGTGCCGACATCATCGGCACATACGCACTAAAGCAATAGCACATACGCACCGTTGCTTTAGTGAGTGTGCCGTTACCGGTGGGATTGACGTCATCGTGGCTCCGGCCAATCACAGCGCTGGAGCCAGCGATACCCAGAAGTAACACCAGGAGCGATGTCGCCGGCCGGAGCAGTGTGCAGGGACCACAGCGGGGGCTTTGATCTAAAGCAGGGATCTGCAATTAGCGGACCTCCAGCTGTTGCAAAACTACAAGTCCCATCATGCCTCTGCCTCTGGGTGTCGTGCTTGTGGCTGTCAGAGTCTTGCTATGCCTCATGGGACTTGTAGTTCTGCAACAGCTGGAGGTCCGCTAATTGCTTATCCCTGATCTAAAGTAAGTAATTCATAATGAGCTAGCATGCTATGCATACTAGCTCATTATGCCTTTGTCTTACAGGTTGTTTTTTTTTGTTCGTGGGCTTACACGACTTTAAGACCAAATACGAGCATCGATTTGTTTACTCAAGTACTCTCCGATACCAATTACTGATACCTATTTTTAGGGTCATGTGACAGTTTTTTTAGGGTTCGTTCACAGAATTTGGTATAGTTACCTGGAAATGACAGTGATTGACCAGCTTCTTGCTGTTTATGTTTGACCACTTGCCCGACCGACTCACAGTAAATGTACTGCAAGCAAGTGGAAGCTGCAGGCACTGCAACGTACTGGTGTGTCGCAGTGCACATGCACGCTGGCGCTCCTCCTGGGGCGTGCAGCGAACCTGTGACCCCGCTGTGAGATGCTGGGGTATCATGTGATCGCTGGGGTATCATGTGATCGCTATAATTGGTCATAGTGATCAAAACAGTCATGAATGACTGTTTTGCTTACCATTGCGATGCAGTGATTGGCCCACAGCTATCACAGAGTATCTGGGCCAATCACAGCCCCCTGTAGCCAATCACAGCATGCTAACAGTAAGCAAGCTGAATGGTATTCCATTAACTATTGCTTCTAACAATGATCGTCCCTGTTATAAGCAATAATAGTGTAAAAAAAGAAAAATGGCATACTACATATTTCTTTCAGCACAGGTTTCATTTAAAAGATAACGGTTTTCAGGTTGAACCAGCTAAACTGGCCTCAGAACTTGAAAGCAGGGACTTTTAGGTGCCTGCATGTACCCCTCCCCCCAGAGTAGTATAGTATTTCTATGGTGACTCTAAACTAGTCTGGTGACAGAGTACAATACAATAACTAGTTAAAGACCGGAAAGATTTGCCCCCTTACTGACCAGGCCATTTTTTGCGATACAGCACTGCGTCGCTTTAACTGACAATTGTGCGGTCATGCGACGTTACACCCGAAAAATTATTTATGTCCTTTTTTTCCACAAATAGAGCTTTCTTTTGGTGGTATTTGATCGCCTCCCTGTTTTTTTTTGTTTTTTTTTATGTGCTTTAAACAAAAAAAGATTGTCAATTTTGAAAAAGAAATAATATTTTTTACTTTTTGCTATAATAAATATCCAAAAAAAATAATAATAATTTCGTCGTCAGTTTAGGCCAATATGTATTCTTCTACATATTTTTAGTGAGAGAAAAAAAATCGCAATAAGCGTATATTGGTTGGTTTGCGCAAAAGTTATAGCGTCTGCAAAATAGGGGATAGATTTATGGCATTTTTATTATCATTTTTTTTCTTGGACAAATATCTGAGCTTGTGCAGAATCCGTTACCGGTAAGTCGCTTTCCCTTTAAATTTTGTCATGTGATAATGTCAGGCTAAGAGTCAGATAGTAGGGAAAACAGTTCAAATGTGCTACATATGCAGACAGTTCAGTAATAAGTAGCAGATACTGTAGGCGTACAAAAGGTGCTGTAAGGCCTCTTTCACACTGAGGCGCTTGAAAAACTGCCAGTAAAACACTGAGCGCTTTTGAATCTCTTTTCAGGCGCTTTTAAAGCGCTTTCAATTCATTTCAATGGAGAGGGGCGTTTTTTCAGCGCACTGCCCCAGTGTGAAAGCATTCATTGATTTTAATGGAAATACGTTTTCGTAAGCTTTTCAGGCGCTTTTTTAGCGTGAAAGCACCTCTAAAGCGCCTCAGTGTGAAAGTGGTCTAAACATGTCAATTTATTCCCAGGTAAGAGCTGTCCCAGGTAAGTTTTGCTCAGCCTTAAAGGAACAGTCTGCATGTGGGGAGGTGCAGCGTGGTTCGGCGGCAGTAAACACACAGTGTTTGTATGTGGCGCAGGCTTTTTTTTTGGGCTGGGCGGTGGGGTTGTGTGGCAGGGGGAAAGCTCACTTGCTGTTTGCTGCCTGGCTTACCAGTGCCCATCAATGCTGACCACTAAACTCACCTGCCTGACACACTGACCATTACACTTACCTACCTGACATACATACACTGACCTACCTACACTGACCTATCTACACTGACAGTAGTGACATACATACACTGACTAGGTAGTGACATACATACATCGACGGTAGTTACATACATACAAGAACCTAAAATACATACACTGACCTACATACAATGACCTACCTGACATACATACACTGACCTACCTGACCAGGAGACAGACTTCATGTGTCCTGCTGCAGCTCAGCCGTGGTGTGTGCCGTGCCCAATGCCCATCATCACAGCAGGCAGCCAGTCACCAGAGGAGGAGTAGAGAGGAAAACCGCCTGCCTTAGCGGGGAACGGGGATGTGGCCCGGCGGCCGCATTGTAATTCCCGCCTTCTGGAGCCTGCAGCGTCTATGATGGAAGTCACACGTCCCGCGGTCCCGGCATTGGACCAGTGGGACGTCCATCATAGGCGCTACAGGCTCCAGAAGGCGAGACCTGCTATGTAACTCGGCGGCGCTCAGCATCAGATCAGTCCCCGCTCGGGGCTAACAATAGAATGCTGCATGCCTGAGACCCGGGGCTTTTCGGGACCCATTCGGGGCTCCAGCCCCCCCTCCCGATGCCCCTGTGTTCAGGAATGATGGAAAACCAGAGTAAAAATGTAGTTATCCTTTAACCATGGAGGATGCCACAAAGCATTTTTTCTTGCTTTCAATTTTGCCTCTCCAACATTCTGATCCTCACCTTGCATACATACATACATGCAACAAAACCTATTCTCAACGTAAATAAAAGAGTTTTCTTTTCTACATCAAACCATGTTTGCATCTGCCTGTCTACATTCAGAAATAGAGAAAAGAGAAGAACGCAGAATGAATACATAGAAAGGGATTCCAATGCTTTCATCCCCAACCTTCATTAACACTGCCACACAAACATGGGAACAGTAACCTTGAATGGAGCTCCTGCTTTCAACTTTTTAATTAGTTGATACACAGCCATGCTGATAGCCTTTAACTGCCTGCCAGTGCTCACCCCTTTTATCAAATGATTGCTGTAGCAGATGTTTATATGGCTAAGGTCTTGCTAAGGCTAAGGCAGAAATAAGCATTTGTAAGAATCTGAATCTCCTCCACTCGTCATCTGCATAGGTGTGTACAGCCTACTGCATTAGGGTGTGCACCCCAAACCTCAAACACACATGTGTGTGTGCGCATGTGTATATATGCATGTGCAGTGGACCAGGGACGTGCAGTTAGGGGAGGCAAGTGAGGCAGAGCCTCACCTGTCATAAACATAAAAAAAAAAAAGAAGAAAAAAAAGAGAACGTTGGGACTTTAAATGAGGCGGTGACTGGGTATGGTCAATTACCTCCATCCCTATCTAATTGACACAAACAAGAGGACTGAGGGTTGGGACTTTGAATGAAGCAGGCAGGTGTAAGTAGTTTAAATTTATTGGAGATCAATGATACATTGCATGAGGGTAATCATGGGTAAACATAGAAAACCAATTTCATTCAGTGGATAACCATACAGCAATTACAATTTACCACGTGTAACAATACCCCCAAAGGGGCCGCTGGTTAAAGATTTTGGGCCTGCCGTTACCTTTCTGTCAGGGGAGGGCTGGCAGCCTTAGGCCTGGGAGGCAAGTCCAGCCAAGTGGCCCACTGAACACTGACCCACAGGCCAGCAGCCAGGTGGACCCACAGGCCAGGAGGACCCCAGCGGCCAGCAGGACACACAGGTCGGCTGGCGGCCAGCAGGACCCACAGGTCGGCTGGCGGCCAGCAGGACCCACAGGTCAGTGGCTTGCTCCCAGTAGGACCCACAAGCAATGGCCAGCTCCCAGCAGGACCCACAGCCCATTGGAGTTACTACCAAACTTCCAGTGCTGCAAATCAAATGTACAGTGCACTTAAAACAAACAGCCAATCAGAGACCAACTGATCTTGTGCACATTGCTGGACAAAGATGGGGCTCAAGCAAGTGGCTGACAGATTCCTCCCTCCACACAAGTGGGTGGATGTGGGAATCCATCCTTACTGTGACTGTCCCCTGACAGAATACACTGGTCAACACTGGTGCGGTTTGGCTGCAAGCAGCTAATTGAGCAAGGATTTCCAGCAGAAGATGATATAACAATGGGTTTCTGCCTAACATAGAGGGTTACACACCTGCTGAACCTGATGAATTCTGATCTGTGTGTACCCAGCTTTACCTTATCCCTTGCTTCACCCTTTCTCTCTGCAATTCTGTTACTGGTCCCCTGCAGCTCCTATGTATGTTAGGACTGACATCGGTCACACTCCAGCCTCCACTTCATACCATACGGGGTTAATCTTCCTCTATATGTGATGATGTGTTAGACCCCTTTCACACTGAGCCGCCCATAGCGTCGGCGGTAAAACGCCGCTATTTTTACCGCCGACGCTATGGTGGATTTGGGGCGCATTTCGGCCGCTAGCGGGGTGGTTTTACCCCCGCTAGCGGCAGAGAAAGGGCTAAAACCGATGAAGCAGCGCATTGCGAGCGGTATAGCCGCGCTGTCCCATTGATTTCAATGGGCAGCAGCGGTGGCGAAGAGGTATGTATATACACTGCTCCAAAGACGCGGCTAGCAGGACTTGTTTTACCGTCCTGCTAGCGCACCGCTCCAGTATGAAAGCCCTCGGGGCTTTCACACTGGAGACAATGGAGCAGCTTTTTAAGGGCGGATTGCAGGCACTATTTTTAACGCTATAGCACCTGCAATACGCTCCAGTGTGAAAGGGGTCTTAGGGAGGAGGAGAACGCTGGAGCTGGCTGGAGCATAGAATCAGGTAAGTAAAAAAGGCTATACCCCCTTCTCCCCTTCCCCACACTGCAAGAGTGGGCTTCTTCTGTACTTTCTTGGGCTGGGATAAGAAATCACATCCTTTGCTGTGTATATTCTTGAACAGGTTAGGAATTAGTGTGACATTTCAGGTGCTACATAAGATGTAATCCACATACTGTACACATTATATCTAATTAAAGATCATTCTTTTTAGAAGATATAATGTGTATGTGGATTACATCTATGTAGCACCTGAAATGTCACACTAATTCCTAACCTGTTGAAGAATTTTACTTTCACTTTCAATAAACCTGCAGTGAAAAGTACAGAGCAGGTTCACACGACAGTATGCAGAGCAGTGGAGACTTACAGTAAGTAGAAGTGGATCCAGTCTCCCTCCCATGCTGTACACAATCTTCACTCTGCCCTGGAGGAGGTCTCTGCAGTGTGCTGGGCGGGACCCAATCATCGATGCTGCAGTGTGAGGTTCTTCCTTCCCTGCAGGGACTGTACCATCTCCGATCTGGGGTAGGGGGGAGACTCAGGAACTCAAGCAGGGAGCCTGGAAATGGGTGTATATGCTGCCACAGAGCAACAAACAGGGGCACATAAATTTTGTTTTGGGCTGGCAATAGGTGCATACAAGGGATACAACTAGACTTTGTGGGCAGATTTTCCTGCTCACAACCTGGCGCTCCCTGTACCGCCCCTGCTTGCAGCCATCCAGCTCCCAGCCCGAGCCAGTGGGTCACACCCCCCTCTGCCTGCCTCTGAAGACTCCGTCTGCGAGAGTTGTAGTTTCCTACTGCTGCGCACCGCTGCTCAGTTCTCTCCACCCATCGCCACCAGGAACTTGAGCACGGTCCGGACTACAACTCCCAGAATGCAGCACAGGAGCAACACAGCCAATCGGCGTACGCCATGATCGACCTTCTGCTGCCTGCATAAAAAAAAAAATATGTCAGCAGACAGCAGCCCCATTTGAGTATAAGTTCGGCGGCCTGGGGGGAAATTTCCACCCTGCCCCCCCTGCCAGCCCGCCCCTGCTTTCTGTTCACCACACTCGTCTCAGGGGTCTCTCTTGAAGAGCTTTCATGAATGTCCACACCAACACTTGGTTTCTTTTTCTTCAAGAGTTTTATTAAACAGTTTCAACAGACGGGTAGAGGGATAGGGGAGTCTCAGGTACCTTGCTTTGCGGATCAGGCACAATCTTAGATCCAGAGGACAAATCGGTTCCACACTGGATTCAGCAACCACCGGATAGGCCTACTCTCACTGACCTAGCAACCGGGGCGAAGCTCGTTCAAAGTCTCTGCCACAGACTTGATGAGTGCCGTTGAGTCGTTTCACAATCTTCTGCCTCAAGATCGTGCAACCACACTGACACTTTGCAAAGTTCCTCAGAAAATGCACAGCTCACAGAATCTTTCAGCCAGCCGGCAGCACCGTGAGGTAAATTGACCAGGATGCGTCCTTCAATTGAGTCACCAATTGTTCCGCTTCTTCCTGCAGGCAAAACCGCGTAGGACCATCCCTGGACTAGTAGGCCCCAGAAGCTTCTGGGCCTACTCTCAGTTGCAGAACCTCGGGCCAGCAGGCCCCGAGGCCGAAAATGGCTCGCACATCCCTGAAGCCAGGAGGGCCCTCAGGTCAGGATCCAGCAAACAAACCCCGATAGAGCGGTCTCTGTCCCTTAAGTACCCCTTTCCAGAATGCACAGCGGGTTGACCATGCCCCCTGAGCCACTTCTGGCAAAGGAATACCCAATACATCCAGCCTGCTGCATTTACAACCTTGACCTGTGGTGACAGTGACACCTACCGTCAAGTGGAAAAACGTGCAACCCAGCTAGACTGAAACAGAGCCAATAATTTAGCGTAATCCTTCTGGTTAACTCTTTCCACCTGTCCATTGGATTGCGGGTGATAAGCGGAAGAAAAATTCAACTTAATCTTTAGTTGAGTACAGAGAGCTCTCCAAAATTTTGAGATGAATTGAACGCCTCTATCAGAGACTATATGTGAGGGTAGCCCATGGAGACGGAAAATTTGAAGAAAAAAATTCTTCGCCAACTGAGGTGCAGTAGGCAGACCAGGAAGGGGGACAAAATGAGCCATTTTCGAAAAGCGGTCAACGACCACCCAGATGACAGTGTTACTATGAGACAAAGGAAGGTCCGTGATGAAATCCATGGCAATGTGGGACCATGGTTGTTCAGGCACAGGTAGAGGAAGGAGAAGACCTGCAGGCTTCTGGCGTGGAGTCTTGTCACGTGCACAGATAGTGCAGGCCCGTACAAAGTCAGTCATATCTTTTTCCTGGGTAGGCCACCAATAGTGTCTGGCCATCAATTGTATGGATTTTTTGATCCCAGCGTGACCGGCTAGATGGGAGGAATGGCCCCACCTGAGTATCTGGAGACGAAGGCGTGGAGGAACGAAAGTTTTTCCTGGAGGAACTGGCATCAGAGACTCAGGAGCAGAGGAAATCAGACACTCAGGGGGTATGATGTGTTGAGGGGGAGTCCCGGTTTCAGAGGCATCGGAGGAACGGGACAAGGCATCAGCCCTGACATTCTTGACTGCGGGACGAAAATGGATCTGGAAATTGAACCGGGCAAAGAACAATGACCACCTGGCCTGGCGAGGATTTAAGCGCTGAGCGGACTGAAGGTAGGACAAATTTTTATGGTCAGTGTAGATGGAGATAGGGTGAAGGGATCCTTCCAGGAGATGTCTCCACTCTTCTAATGCCAGCTTGATGGCCAACAGTTCACGGTCACCTATGGAATAGTTTTTTTCAGGAGGGGAGAAGGTTTTAGAGAAAAAAACACACGTGACGTTTCTTCCTTTAGCGTTTTTTTGAAGAAGAACAGCTCCGGCTCCTACCGAGGAGGCGTCAACTTCAAGGAAGAACGGCTTTGTGGGGTCTGGTCGGGACAGGACAGGTGCAGAGGAGAAGGCGGTCTTAAGGCGAGTAAAGGCTTCTTCCGCTTGAGGCGGCCAGGACCTTGGATTCGCGTTTTTCTTAGTCAGTGCCCCTATAGGAGCAACAATGGTGGAGAAGTGGGGTATGAACTGACGATAGTAGTTGGCGAATCCAAGGAAGCGTTGGATAGCACGGAGTCCAGAGGGGCGAGGCCAATCCAAGACTGCGGAGAGCTTGTCAGGGTCCATTTGAAGGCCTTGTCCTGAGACCAGATAACCTAGGAAAGGAAGGCTGCTGCGCTCAAAAAGGCATTTTTCAAATTTAGCGTAAAGATGATTTACGCGGAGGCGCTGGAGCACTTGACGGACATGGAGCCGATGTTCCTCAAGGTTGGTAGAGAAGATTAGGATGTCGTCAAGATAGACAACCACACAGGTATACAGTAAGTCCCGAAAGATTTCATTGACAAAATCCTGAAAGACTGCAGGAGCGTTGCAAAGTCCGAAAGGCATGACGAGATATTCAAAATGACCATCTCTGGTGTTAAATGCGGTTTTTCATTCATCTCCTTCATGGATTCTGATGAGGTTATAAGCGCCCCTGAGGTCCAATTTCGAAAAAACTTTTGCTCCGCGCAGACGGTCAAAGAGCTCCGAGATGAGAGGCAGAGGGTAGCGATTTTTAATAGTGATTTTATTGAGACCACGATAGTCTATGCAAGGGCGTAGTGATCCGTCCTTCTTGGCAACGAAGAAGAACCCCGCTCCGGCTGGAGAAGATGATTTCCTAATAGAACCTCTCTTGAGGTTCTCCTGTATGTAATCAGTCATGGCCTTGGTTTCAGGAGAGGAGAGAGGGTAAATTCTGCCACGGGGTGGTGTAGTACCTGGGAGCAAGTCAATGGGGCAGTCGTAGGGTCTATGTGGTGGTAAGAGCTCCGCCTGTTTTTTGCAAAAGACATCAGAAAAGTCCTGATAGGCCTTGGGAAGGCCGGGCAAAGGAGTAGCGATGGGAACTTGACTGGGGGGTTACAGACTTAAGACAATGCTTGTGGCAGGAGTAGCCCCAGGATTTGATGTCCCCAGTGGTCCAGTCGAGGGTAGGAGAGTGGCGCTGGAGCCAGGGTAGGCCAAGAAGGATGTCAGAAGTACAGTTCGGCAAAACAAAGAATTCAATTTTTTCTTGGTGAAGAACACCAACGGACATGAGCAGGGGTTTGGTGCGGTAACGCACGGTACAATCCAGATTCTCTCCATTTACAGAGGAAATGAAGAAGGGTTTGAAGAGACGGATAACAGGAACGTTGAACCTGTTGATGAAAGAGGCTTCAATAAAGTTTCCTGCAGAACCAGAGTCCAGGAAGGCCACCGCAGAGAAGGGGGAGCCAGCAGAAGGGGAAATCCGCACAGGAATAGTCAGACGTGGAGAGGAAGAATTCACACCTAGTAATGCCTCTCCCACGTTCACTAGGTGCGGGCGTTTCCCTGACGTAGAGGACGAATAGGGCAATCCTTTAGGAAATGTTCAGAGCTCGCACAATAAAGGCATAAGTTCTCATTCCTACGGCGAGTCCTCTCTTGTAGGGTCAGGCGAGATCGGTCCACCTGCATGGCCTCCTCGACAGAAGGTATAGTATCAGGATGCGTTGGATTCAGGAAGAGAGGAGCCAGGCGTGGATAACGCTTGGTGCGAACAAGATCTTTCTCCTGGCGAAGCTCTTGGCGTCTTTCAACGTAGCGTATGTCAATGCGGGTAGCTAAGTGGATGAGCTCCGTCAGGGAGGAGGGTATCTCTCGTGCGGCCAGACAATCCTTGATGTGGCTGGATAGACCTTTCTTGAAGGTCGCGCAGAGAGCCTCATTATTCCAGGATAGCTCTGAGGCCAGTGTGCGGAACTGTATGGCATATTCGCCCACAGAGGAGTTCCCTTGGACAAGGTTAAGCAGAGCGGTTTCAGCGGATGAGGCTCGGCCTGGTTCCTCAAAAATGCTACGAACCTCAGCGAGGAAGGACTGAACGGTGGCTGTAGCAGGGTCATTGCGGTCCCAGAGTGGCGTGGCCCAGGCCAAGGCCTTCCCAGACAACAGACAGACCACGAATGCCACCTTAGACCGTTCTGTGGGAAACTGGTCTGACATCATCTCAAGATGCAGGGAACATTGGGACAAGAATCCCTGGCAGCTCCTAGGATCCCAGTCAAATTTCTCCGGAAGAGACAAGCGGATCTTCGAGGTAGTAGCGGCAGCTCGGGGAGGAGAAGATGCTGGAGCTTGTGGCGGCAGACGCTGCTGGATCATGGCGGTCAACTGCGACAGCTGCTGTCCTTGTTGGGCAATCAATTGCGACTGCTGGGCAACCACGGTAGTGAGATCAGCGAGAGTAGGCAGCGGCATGTCAGCGGGATCCATGGCCGGATCTACTGTCACGAGCCGGACTGGTGCCTAGTGGGAATACAGGAGGTGGATCCTCTGTACCAGAGAGGGGATGACACGAGTCGTACTGAGGGACCGGTTCTAAGCAGCTACCGGTTTTCACCAGAGCCCGCCGCAAGGCGGGATGGACTTGCTGCGGCGGTAGCAACCAGGTCGTGTCCTTCAGTAGCGACTCCACCTCTCCGGCGGCTGAGATAGGCGCGGTACAAAAGGACTAGGCAGAGGCAAGGTCAGACGTAGCAGAGGGTCAGGGCAGGCGGCAATGGTTCGTAGTCAGAGACAATGGCAGCAGGTCAGATACACAGGCAAGGCAACTCGCAAAACGCTTCCACAGGGTACTAAGACAACAAGATCCGGCAAGGACAGGAAGGGGAAGTGGGTTTATATATGTTTTGGGTGTTTACACAGTAATTGGACCAGGCACCAATCAATGGTGCGCTGGCCCTTTAAATCTTAGAAGGCCGGCGCGCGCGCGCCCTAGAACGCAGCGGGGCCGCGCGCGCCGGGAAGGATCAGGCGGGGGAAGGTGAGAAGGATGGGATGCGATCCGCGGACGGAGATGTGCCGCCGTGTGGATCGCATCCCCGCCAGTGACAGAGCAGCGCCCACGGCCAGGAGGGCTGACCGGGGCGCTGCAGGGGGACTGACGCCGTTAGCGCTCCGGGAAGGATGGGACACCCGGAGCGCTCGGCGTTACACATTGTCTGTGTCTATACAGTAGCAGTGCGCTGGTGGGAGCTGAGGTGGTAATGGCAGACCGGGACTCAACAAGGATGGTTTCCAAAAAGGAAATTCCAAAAAAAAAAACCCTAGGGGATTATCTGATGTATGTCGGTGCACTGCTACTGTATAGACACAGACAATGTAAGTACTGTTGAGAGTGGTTTTGGGGGGTCTATAAAAATGCACTGATTACTGTAAAAATGACACTGGCAGTGAAGGGGTTAATCAGTAGGGGACGGGGAAGGGGTTACGTGTGTCCTAGGGATGTGTTCTAACTGTGGGGGGCGTCGCTACATGTGACACGACACTTAAACCCTGCTCCCGATTACAGGGAGCTGTGATCAGTGTCCTGTCACTAGGAAGAATGGGGAAATGCTTGTTTACATCAGCATTTCCCCGTTCTTCCTCTCCGTGAGACGATCGCGGGCATCGAGTCCGCGGGCATCGAGTCCGCGGGACCCGCGGTCGGACTCACGGAGCTCGCGGTGCGCGCCCACAATGCCGCATCTTAAAGGGGACGTACCTGTACGCCCATTTGCCCAGCCGTGCCATTGTGCCGACGTATACCGCCGTGCGCTGGTCGGCAAGGGGTTAATAATATTCATTCTGCTGTTATAGATTGTGAATTGAGCCTCTTGTCAGAAGAGTAAAGCAGGCCTTACACCATACAAGTTTCTTATCCAATTTTGTTTGGATTTACTATGTAGTGCAAGGGCCTGCCCGATTGCATACAAATTGAAAGTGTTGAGGTTTGACCTCATATTATATGGTTTTGGTAAATCTAAAGGAAAGTTGTACAAGAAAACTTTATAATGTACGGCCAGCCTAAGGATGAGTATAATTGATAGTTTTTATATCCCAGAGCTTTCAGCAAAAATTGAGATTTTGATTACATTTCTGCATTTTGCCAAAATGCATTGAAGTCAGTCGAGAAGATGAAAAAAGGTGGTTTCTAAGGATCGAGCGGGCTTTAAATTCCGAGTCTCTGATTCAGCAAAGTTTCACCAATGGTAAAACTGATCATTTTGCAGTAAATCAGTTTCACCAAACTGTTACTCTTCTCATCCACAGAGGAGAATGAAAGATGGGGTAACGCAATAGTGACCCCTATCTATGGGACCTGGGACCGACTCAAATGGG